>OMLJ01116141.1:0-17598 GCA_900302595.1 Gadiculus argenteus | reverse complement strand
AAATGTGAACATATTACACCAATTCTTAAATCGTTACACTGGCTCCCTGTATGTCAGAGAATTGATTTTAAAATCATGCTGCTAACCTATAAATCCCTACATGGTTTAGGACCAAAATATTTAACTGATATGCTTCCACTTCATAAGTCTTCCAGACCGCTAAGATCTTCTGAGACCAATCTGTTAATTATCCCCAGAGTAAAGACGAAACATGGGAAAGCAGGATTTAGTTACTATGCAACAAACAGCTGGAATAAACTCCCTGAGGATTTAAGGCTCGCCCCGACTCTGACGACTTTTAAAACAAGACTGAAGACTTTTATGTTTGCTTTAGCTTTCTGCTAAATCTTAAATACATTGCAAATTCTAAAATGCCTCTTACTTTCTATCTATTTGTAACTTTGCAAATGTTTTCTTTATTTTTTTTTTCTTCCCTTTCTCTTTTACTTAACTATTATTTGATTATTTTATTGTATGACAATGTTTATATGTGAAGCACTCTGAGTCTGCCTTGTGTATGAAAAGTGCTATATAAATAAAGTTGCCTTGCCTTGCCTTGCCTTGCCTTAACAAGGGTAGGCATTTCATAAACCATCAGAGGCTTTTGTTTTTCAGTTAGGCACTTTGCATCTTTCATCAAGGCCTTATTTATTTTATTTAGCGAATGCAAAGTCTTTAAGCCAAGCAGTTGCCTCCTGGTCTGCTGTATGGAGGGTGACTAATCCTCCTTTCAGTCTTTGGAGAAACTTCTATGATGTGCTCCATAGTCTGCTCCTTTCCACAAGCACACAGTGGGCTTGGGCTACTGCCCCATTTGTGAAGGCTGGCCAAGCAGGGGCCATGTCCAGTCCTGAAACGATTGAGCGTAGACCACTGTCTCCTTGGGAGGTTGGTGCCAGGAACCTGTTGATTGGGGTCCGACACCAGATGTTTGTTTGGGACCTCCTTGGACTCCCATTCATTTCTCCAAGCTGATTGGATGGTGGGGTCAGCTGGTGTTGTGTTCTTCCAGATTGGCCGTCTGGATGGAAGTCGAGCAGTGGGTGGGTTGTAGATGTCTTTATGGATTGGTAGATGGGGAGAGTCTTTGGACTTTTGAAGCATCCTTTGAGTGAGTGCTGCTCGCCGGATATGTGGAGGGGGTATGTTTGATAAGATAGGGAGCCAGGGGAGTGGTGTTGAGCAAATGGTCCCGGTTATGGTTCTCATGGTTGTGTTGAGCTGGGTGTCCACGTGGTGGGTATGGGATGACCTGGACCGGACAGGGGCACAATATTCTGCTGCAGAATATGCAAGGGCCATTGCTGAGGTGCGCAGTGTGGAGGCTGCCGCCCCCCATTTTGCACCAGCGAGCTTGCAGAGCAGGTTATTCCTTGACTTCACCTTAGCTGCCGTCCCTTTTAGATGTTCCTTGAAGGATAGGGTCACTAATCAGGGGCTAATTAAGTCATAAACCAATTATTGTTCCCTTGTGAATTTGGTTAGCAATCTTTGACTGGGCTGGTCTCTACCTGCTCTGTTGTGAGGTTCTTGTCTGGTCCGGTGAAGAAAGGGATAAGGAAGGGTTCCAGGGGCTTCACGGTGCTGAAGAAGCCGTAAATACACAGCAGGTTGGTGGGATACCCCCAGCCGGCCCTCCATCTCTTCACCCTCTCCATAGCTCTTCCAGGTACCCCCCAAATGATATCAAGTTGTCCAGAGCTTTGCTGGTTGTTTCTCCTAAACAGGTGTGCACGCCGTGACTTCTTCACTGATAATGGGTAGCTCCACTTAGCCTGTGGCCTGTGTTGCTGTGTTTAATTCATCAACTTTTTAAGTTGCTGTCAATCAACAACCCGCTCAAAAGGGCAGCTGGCCGGACGACATTCATTCCCTACCTGTGTTGATAAAGCCAGTCATAAATTCTAAAACCTTCTGCCTTCTGAAAACGTTTAACTTTATTAATCTGTTTTGGTTATAATCTGATATCAAGATTATTTTAAAGTGATACAGTGGTATAACAGTGATACAGAGTACAACAATTATAGTACATTCATATGGTGTAAAAATACCTATCTTTCCCACAAGGAATGCCCATTATCTTACGTTAATATCTTCAGCTTCTACAGAGTAGAGGCCATTGAGGTACAAAGACCACATTCATATCAGTAAACAGGCAGGGGGTGATCAATGTAGTGTTCCTGTGTGCACAAATATAACACATATAAGGCCCAATTAAATCTTCCACTTTAAAAAGGTAGCGAGCCAGTTAGCTCTTGTTTTCCAGTGTGTGGCAGTGGTTTATGGGACACTCTGCCCATATCAGAAGCGTTCAGTATCGAGAACATCCACACTGGGCTCTGGTTTTGGTTCCTTGGTATCGGTTTGTCCAGGGCAACGAGGATGCGTGCTTGCTGTGTATATCCCTCTGGTCAGGAAGACCACTGAAATGGCACCATAGTAGCTACCATAGACAATGAACTAGAGGTTGGGGAAGAGAGAAACAATATACCTTAAAATAAAAATCAACAAGCAGTTGATTCTCAAGGTGCCATCCTTGCTTTCCACCACCAGGGGTCCCTCTTATCCTGCCTATGTCCATCACCCCATCTTACAAACCTGTGTCACAATGTCCAACCCAAGCACTTTTTCATCCACTACGATGGCGGTCAGAATGGTCTGCAGGCAAAGGGCTACAAACGTGTTGACCCCAAACGTCAAAGCGTAACACTCCATGGAGAGATTCGATGCGATCTGAAAACTTAAGAGGAGATACAGGCATACTCATTTGAGTTCGAATATTCTGCACATTTCAAATAGATTTTCGCCATGTGCACCAAGGACTCACGTGGTGATGGTGATCAGCAGCATGTAGGAGGCTTTGAATAGTACGTAACCCGTGTAGCACGCCCAGATGCTGGTGGTGAGTGCCATGAGGAACACGGCCCCCGCGCCCACAGATGAGAACATCCCCAGGGCCAACTCACCCCACATGGTCCACGTCACCTTGACGTGGCCCACCGAGAACGCTGCCGCAGCCCCTGGGTGGAGGTCTCAGCTGGTAAAACTGGTTATTATTGTGCCTAACTACATTGTGCCTAACTACGAGCTTTCAGGAAGAAAATGTGTGCTAATAATATTTCCCTCCCCACCATGATACAGGGAGGATGAGGGTGGCTCAACCGCGCTCTCTGCCTCAACCCACTTTTTGGGTTCTCTTCACTGTACTTGTTTATAAAGGCACATGAAGCCCCATGCAAGAAATAACGTGATCAAAAGATATCAGGTTTGGTTAAGGGAAGTCTACACAGGGGGTGTAGACTTCGACGATAGGTTACCTATCGTCCTTGGTAAAGCAAGTTGAACCATCTTACCCACGAGGGTGCAGACAGCCTCTACGGCCCCGTTGTAGACAGACGAGGTCGTGGACGGCTCAATGTGGTCCCACATCAGCTGAACATAGTTAAAGACCATGTTGTAGCCAGCCGTGGCCAGGGCCCACCATAAGGACCAGCAGATCACCTGTCTGGATGAGGACCATCATGTTCCCATTATAAAATGTACAAAATAAATAGTTATTATGGCTCTCATGAATTAGGGCTATAATATTGTATGTATATGTTATATACATGTTATATACAAGATGTTCAAACAACCGGAAATACAAACCCTCTCGAACACATATGGAATCAGATCACGCAGGAATATTGTATTAAAAGACAAAAAAGTGGTTTGGAATTAATGTATTACATGAAATATATTAATATAATAAATGCCTGGATGAGTAGGACTCCCGGAAGCTTCTCCAGAGCTGTCTGCCAGCGTGGATGATGTCATCTCTGGCACACAATCCTCTGCTCAGGTCCTTCTCTCCCTGCGATGTCACGACCACAGCCTGGTCTCCAGCCGCCTCCAGCCCCGCCCCCTCTCCCCACTGGGGCTGGGTGTCACCGGTGACTGCCCGGTTCCCTTTGAAGAACACCCCCCGCTGGGGCATGGGCAGCCAGAAGGACACCAGAAAGGCCACGCTGACGATACCCAGAGTGATGGCGTTGATGTAGAAGTAGTCCACCCCTGTCACTCGGGAGTTGGGGAAGAGCTCAGTATCAGACAGGTAGCTCGGGTGGTCGGTGGCACAGCAGTGTATTGTGGATAATTAGTGCCACGGCTTTGCACGGGGCAGTCTCCTCCACTGCAATAGCAGTGGAGGAGACTTAATTAGTGCCATGGCTTAGTGCCAACCGGAGGGCCTCCAACACGAGGGCCTCCAACACGAGGGCCTCCAACACGAGGGACCCCAACCTGTGTGTGTGTGTGTGTGTGTGTGTGTGTGTGTGTGTGTGTGTGCGTGCGCACGCTTATACACACGACACGCATATATTTTCCTTTATATTCATTCAAAATACTATTTTCAAATGAAAGAGGCTGGGTTTTATTTTATATAATTAGTGTCACGGCTTTGCACAAGGCATCTCTTATTATTGCTCAGGCTTATTTATTATTATTATTATTATTATTATTATTATTATTAATAATAATAATAGTTCTGTTCACTGTGCTTTACGGCCTCATGTAGGCATATACTACTGCTTTTTCTACTTTGGATTTTTTCCCTACCCCAAGAGCACCTCTCTATCTCTATCTCTCTATCTCTACCTGAGTGCCTGGTTGAATTCTTCTTACTTCATTATCCTCTCTGAGTCTTTGATGTGCTTCAACGGTTCACTTGTAGAATGTCACTTGTAGAAGAGAACAATTTGTATTTTTTTTATGTATAATGAATGTACCTACATTATTTGCCTTTATTAGAATAGTATATCATAGATTCCTCATACCTTATCCATAGACTGTCATTACACTTTTAATGATAAAAAACATAAACATAAATTGGAAAAAAGAAAAAAGAAAACTTGACACAATGTGAAGGATGGATTAATTTCTAAGCGTTGTTGTTAAAGTTTCTCATCATCAGACATTGGTCATTCTAATACTAATAGTAAGAGGTAAAAGGAGGTGCTGAACTCCTTTTTTCGGCCTTCCAGCATTGCAGTATATGCTGTGTTTATCCCAAAGCCTACCTGCTACGGAGATGAGCAGCTGGCCCAGGCTGGCTCCAAACGTGTATCCAGTCAGCATAGCACAGCGAAGGTAGCCCGTAGCTTGCTGATATTTTTCAGGGGGTATCATGCTGTAGATGTAGGAGAAGTAGGCCACCTCTGTGGAGGTCACCACAGCATAATTCACCTGTTTCCAAGTATATGCAAAGAGAGATCTATACATTATGTCTTGCATGTACACAGGTTTTTGCTCTTTAACCATCATGTCTCGACAAGCCTAATGCAACATTCCCTCAACAAGTATGCTGGTAAATAAATATTAGGCTTACATAGTGAACAGCTTTTGAACCACTAAGAGAAGGCCAAACACTACATTGGATAAGCGGAGCATGAATACCAAGTATCCAACTCTTCCCATTCCCCTCATGTGGGATGACCTGTGTGTGTGTGTGTTTGTAATGTCAATGGACCTGGAGGAACGCCATGGCAGGCAGGCCAGGGGCGAAGCAGAGCAGGACATAATTGGTGACCAGGAAGAGCCCCTGGACGATGATGAGGGGCTTGTACCTCAGCAGGTCGGTCAGCAGGAAGACCGGGAACAGGATGGCCAAGTAGGAGTACGTCCAGATGGGGAACAGGTAGTTGGTCACCTGTTGATATAGGGTTATTATCAAATAAATCTGTCAATTAAGGTGTGTGTGTGTGTGTGCAACATCTTACCACTTCCGAAGAAATGTTTTTGTAGGGGCCGATGAGGAACGGTGTGAGGAAAGGCTCGGCAACTCTGCAGTTTGCAAAGAATCCGTAGAAACAGAGGATTGCAGTGGGATAGACCCAGCCAGAAGACCTAGCCTTAGGCAGTACATGCATCATGCTAGATCTGTCTTCCTGGTCTACAGGAGCGGAATGAGTAAGTCATATTTTTTATTCCTTATATATAACAGAAGCAGCCTAGAGAAGAACCTAGATATGTGTGCATTCTCTCTTCTGTATGTCTGGAGACGGCTAGCTTTGTTTATGAGAGGACTTTAACCTCTGAAGTTCAATATAACAAGCTTGAATTTTAGTGCAGTGAAGCCCCTGACACTCCCTCACCACAATCAGATTTCTATACAACTTATAACACTGTTATCTGGTAACCGATGATATCTGGTAACAATGTTTTAGCAGTTAGGACACTCTCAGAGTGACCACTGTTGTCAAATCCTTTGCTATGTTGTTGATCGTCGCTTGTAATTCACCAACTCCTCAATGCGTTCCAACAGGTTGGAATCATTCAGTCTGACGAGGGGAAGCTATGGGACACAAGTGGGTTCCCTTCATTTAGTTAAACAAGCCAGGGAAGTATCTTATAAAAGCATAATCAGTGTTGTAGCAGTACAATACAGATCAGGAGCTGGAGCCTCTGCGTCAGCTGGACCAGCAGATCATCTGCTCACTGCTGACAAGTGACCAGTGATCAATACCAGTTTGACAAAACTTGCCAAACTCAATGTGTATTGTTATCTGCATTGAAACTAATGTACCAGTAATTTGTTTTAATATTTCTTCATCTTCTGCCTTGGAAGAACCATTGTTGGAGATTTCCTAACTGCTCAGATGATTCCAATATCACTGTAAATGGAATCTAAATTATTTCAACATAATGCAATAATTGAGAAGCAAGCAAATAATTAATTAAATCTGAGCCTTTGTAAATTACCTTCTGCATGTCCTACTGGGTAGCTCATCTGATCTGGGAGCAGCTGAGCTGAGCTCAAAGCAACCATGTGTAGTGCTTGAGGATGTGTGGAGAGATTAATAGAGCTCTCTCCAGAAGCTCTCTCTGGACCAAAGCCTGCTCCAGACCAGACAGGATGGACTTGACCACCAGGGACACGTTTGAATTGGCACAAGTAATGCAGCTTGTCTGTAATTCCACATTGTGCTGTGTATAATTAATGATATGTCACTGGCTATAAACTGCTTTGCTCTAAATTTCGATTTGTTTTTATTTTACAACAATAAATAGGCCGAAACTTTATTAAATGCATTACTCACAGTACTACAAAAAAAACAACTAAAATAGGTCCGTGGAGTCATTTCTTGTGGCAGGATGCGTCGTTGTTTTGAGTTCTTGTATCCTGTTAACTAGGTATGGGCAAAACGGTTCTTCTCCGGGAACCGGTTCTCTCAGTTCCCGTCACTATAACAAATCGTTCGTTTGATTCGTTCTATATTCGTTCTATTCGTTCTCGCGTCTGTACGTTGACTTTGTATGGAGGCGCGCCGCTCCACCGCTTTTGGTGTGAACGCGGCGGAGCGGTGCGCCTCCATACAAAGTCAACGTATAGACGCGTTCCAGGCTCCTACTCCGCACCTATCGCCCAGTTCAACAGTTGTCATAGCGACGGTTTGTTGACAGTACCACTAGGCTCCTGCTTGATGCATCACGTGCAACATGAAACTCAAACGCTTTCTCCTAAGATATTATCCACCAGGTAATTCATATTTATTTAAAATAAAACAAATATTTTGTTATAGTGCAGAAAATATGTTCCCGGTTGTCTACGATATGAACGAATCTGCGGTCGTGTTAATTGAACACTAAAGCTAATTGTAAACGACTAAGAATTCACTAATAACACGCTAGCTAGCTAGGCGTCTGACCCGATTAATCCCTCATGTTTATCCATATATTCTTTATATATATTATCCTATAATATATTATCATATATTATAAAGTAGGATGAGCTACAAAGTATGATACGAGGTATCGTTCACTCTATGACTCTGTTCATTTGTATTGTTGCTTTGTTACTTGTTTCCTACTTGTGTCTTTGTCTTTGTTAATGCTGCTGGTTTTTGTTTCTGTTCAATGGGATCCTTTTTAAAATGAACTCTAAAGCACATTGAACTGCCCATTCAGTGTGAAATGTGCTATACTAAGCATAATAAAATAGGTTCACAGACTCTACTTGCAGACCCAGAAACAGCCATACAAATGTCATAAAACATACATAATTCGTTGGTTATGCTTTTCTTTTGCAAGGTATCATCCTAGAGTATGAAAAGGGGGGACAGCTGAGAACAAAGTCCATCGATTTGCTGGATTTATCTCCAGAGTGAGTGCATTATCTTATGTTAATTGTTCTAGCCATACATCACACATAGGCTGCATACTTTTTTGTGTATGATCGATATCTGGCAATGGATTTGATCACTGCAATAATTCCTTGTAGTTCTGATCCAGATAAGTTGGTGGCGGAGATCAGGCAAACTGAACCACTTGTCACGGAGACCCGTGTGGAGCAGGTCAAACTACTGATCCTCAGACTCAAGCAGAAGCTGTCCCAGAGGGAACATCAGAATGTCTCTCTTTTCAAGGTAACCGGGAACAGACCCTGTGTTTATACAACTGGACACTTAGCCTTCCTACCATCCCTGCCATTACATTTCAAATTGGAAATTGTTGACCCATATTTGCTACCCAAGATGTGGGTCACCCTGTCCTGATTGCATTGTAATACCTTGTTCCCTTATACACTCTTTACTGAACCACTTTAGTGAACACTAGCAAAATTATCAAACTGCTTGATCATGTTCTTAATTAATTTTCCCAGTTATGCCCTCACATTAAACAATGTATTTGATCAGGATTGATTTTATAGCAAATCAGAGGAAATATTTTGTTAGAAATACCCTTTTCTCTTTCAGGGTAATATATTTCAATAGTGTAAATATTATGTTATTATATATTATGCATCAGTATCTTCAGTGTGGTACCTCACACACAATGACACAATGACAATGACACACAATAATTTACCAAGATTGGAGGTTGAACGCTAACCTATAATAAAATGACTAGTCCAATGTTAATGCTTCAAACCCCCACTAGAGAGCAGCAGCTGGTAAAAAACGGTCTTACCATGACATCAAAGTCATAATAATTATGCATGGGCATGAGTATGACACAGATTACAGATGGGCATTGAATTAATGCAGTTAGCTAAGTACGTTGCCTCAGAGAGTTCATATTTTTGTAATCTTATCCTCTGTTTTTTCCTGCAGGCCCTTCAGGCACACATACTGCCACTGACAAATGTTGCTTTCAATAAATCAGGTTCGAGGTGAGTTTATCTATCACACCCGGTGGAGTGCTCTGGGTTTCAGAAAACCCCAGGCAGTTTATATAGTTGTTGGGTGCTCCAAGATAAACAGTACTTTCTCCCCCCTGTCTCTCTATCTCTCACTCTTTCCCCCCGCCTCCCTCTCTTTTTCTCACGTGCTCTCTCTCTGTGTCTCTCTGTCACTGCAGGTTCATAACTGGAAGCTATGATAGGACATGCAGAATATGGGACACCACGTCGGGTGCCGAGCTGCACGCACTGAGGGGACACACAAGTGTGGTCTATGCTATTGCATTCAACAATCCCTATGGGTAAAGCAACAGTGGTGTACATTCCCATAGAGGCCATCTAGGTTCTACATCACGATGGAACCAAGATGGCCACTGGGTGAATAAGGCCCATGGACAAGCACATTCTATTCTCCATTAATCACAACTCTTCTCCTTCCTCTCCAGGGACAAGGTGGCCACCGGCTCCTTTGATAAGACCTGCAAACTGTGGAGCTCAGAAACTGGGAAATGTTTGCATACCTTTCGTGGACACATGGCTGAGATAGTATGTCAGACCTTTTGGTGATTAGTTGATTGGTTGAATGATTAATCCGCCCCAATTGTACCTGCTAAAATCCAACTGGGATCATTTCATGACTACCACTATAGTCTTATTCACATATAGTAGTAAAATACAGAGGGGTGGGTTTTGGAAAAAGTGAGGCTCGTCCTGACCAGCCCGAGCGTTGTGTGTTGGCAGACTCAGAAACGACTAAGCCCTGACAGTGTTGTTGTTGCGTTGTGTAGGTGTGTCTGGCGTTCAGCCCCCAGGGTTCGCTTCTGGCCACGGGCAGCATGGACGACACCGCCAGGCTGTGGGACGTGGAGAGTGGCGAGAATGTGGCGACTCTGACAGTGAGCTTCCGTTGGTCCTGTCTCAATGTTCACCCAGTGTGCCCGACACAGTGGCTGACGGCATACTTGAGTCTTAAGACAGCACTCTCTCTCTCTCTCTCTCTCTCTCTCTCTCTCTCTCTCTCTCTCTCTCTCTCTCTCTCTCTCTGTCTGTCTTTCTTGCTATCCAGCTCTATGTCTCTCTGCCACTGTAGTTCCATATACAGCGCCTGATGTATTGAAGAGAGTGTTTTATTCTCTTGTGCTCCAAAATACCTGATAATATGTGACCTGAAACATTTGTACCGTTTATTTGGTTAGTAGTGACCAGCAGTCCAGTTGTTTTAACAGCGTTTAATCACATTTGGAAAGCACTGCACATGCAGAGGGGGATGAAGACATGATGACTTGGCCCTATCCTTAATCCTTTTGTCCACTTTGAATTCCATTAGAAGCGGCGCACTGTCCTCACATCCAGCTCTGAATAAGTTCAGAGTCATTTATTCATTCACTGGAATGACTATAATGACCGTTTACTGACCGACTGAGTGCTGTTCATGCAAGTGGACTCTCTCCCCCTCCCTCTGTATCCCCTCACCACCGGATGGGGACTACAGCAGTAATGTATTAATAGGGTAATGTTCACCTACTCCAGGGAACTAAAGGACTCTATTTTCCCAATGGTGGTGCACCCTGCGATATGCTGTGGCACTGGAGCTATATTGCACTAAGACCTTGTTTCCCTGAAATTCTGCCTCTAATTGTCGTGGTTCTTTGGGCTCAATATTTGCTATTTTATTATAATAAGATGGAAAAATCAAATCATTATATTAAAATCAAATCATTATATATCATCATAAATAACAATGGACTGATCAATATATTACAATTAATAAATAACCAATCCATTGTAACGTTGGTCAAATGTTTTTTAATTGTATTATTCTACTGTTCTTTGGTTCTTGTCCTTTGCGTTGTTGATCCAGGGTCACATGGCAGAGGTTATCGCTGTGTCCTTCAACACCGTAGGGGACCTGCTCCTCACCGGCTCCTTCGACTACACTGCCTCCCTATGGGAGGTGGCCTCAGGCAGGTCAGATATCTCCACACCACTCCCTGTGTGTGTGTGTGTGTGTGTGTGTGTGTGTGTGTGTGTGTGTGTGTGTGTGTGTGTGTGTGTGTGTGTGTGTGTGTGTGTGTGTGTGTGTGTGTGTGAGATGCAGGCGTTGGGTAAAGGCATTTGTCTGACCGTGGGAGAATGTCCTTGATTGATTTACCATACATGAATCTATTCATGTATATTTTATTATTTCCATGGGTACACTATCTGTATTACATCAACACAACTGTGTGTGTGTGTGTGTGTGTGTGTGTGTGTGTGTGTGTGTGTGTGTGTGTGTGTGTGTGTGTGTGTGTGTGTGTGTGTGTGTGTGTGTGTTTTGCCCTCAGACGTGTCCACACACTGATGGGCCACAGCGGTGAGCTCACCAATATTCAGCTGAACTGGGACTGCTCTCTCATCCTCTCCGGCTCCATGGACAAAACCACCAAGGTGAGGAGGGAGACGGTGCCGGGGGCTAACAGTGGTAGCATCCTGGGAAAGATTGACCCACGAAACACCAAATGCTCCCTGGTACAAATGAATATTAGTTTGGTATTTTTGCATTTGACCAAATGTTCTTCTCATTCAGAACACACGGGGCGTTATGGTAGAGACCGATACAGAAGGTGGTTGCTCTGGGTTTCAGTACGGCGGCATCATGAGCAACGTCGCAGTCCTTCACGCGCTCGCCCGTCGCCACTTCCTTCACATCTCACACTCCATTTCTCCCCAGCTCGTAGCTCCGTATTTAAACACAGCAAATGAAATCCCCAAATCTTAAGTCCCTTAATTATGCCGAGAGATGAGTCACGCTCACGAGTGAAAAAAGTATTCACACCGCTGTGTTCCCCTCGAGGGTACCTACCAAATGATGCTACTCAAGGCAGTTAACGGCTGTGTGCGTGCGTGCGTGGGTGCGTGCGTGCGTGCGTGCTTATCGTCCCCCCCAAATGGTGTGTGCTCCAAAGTGCTTGTCGCCCCAGTTTGTGCCTGCCTATGCACTGTGAAAGTGAACTCGAGTCCCTAGTTTTTTCGGATGCAATGTTCAGTGTGACTGTACAGTGAAAACCACACCGATACTACCGAGCTACAAAACACAAATAGCAGGAATGATTCATCTGTTGTTGTGGATTCTACGTTCCTCTTCGAGATGTCTTTCTTGCTGATTAAGGGGGTTTTCTTGCCCTCTTGGGGGCTTGGGTCGGGGGAGGGGGGTGTCATAAATATTTGGCCTGCCCTTTGAGACTGTAATGGTGATTAAGGGCTATACAAATAACATTTCATTTGATTTAATTTCGATGGTCCCTAGCTGTGGTCTGTAGAGGATGGAACGTGTGTGACCACTCTGACCGGACACACTGAAGAGGTGCTGGACGTGTGTTTCGACCTCACCGGGCAGCTGATTGCTACTGCCTCGGCCGACTGTAAGGTTTACAAACCAATGATTCAGCTTTTCTGTTTTTATTGTTCAGATTTGTTTTAAAATATGGGGGGTTTGGGGAAATCAAGACTAACCAACCATGAACCACAAGGAAACATGATTAACCCTATAAAACAATAAACCACCTGGCCTGTGGTCTCTCTCTTGCACAGGCACAGCGCGGATTTACAATGCAGCCACATACGAGTGCCTGGTGACGTTAGAGGGCCACCAGGGAGAGATCTCTAAGGTGAGTCACTGGGCCCAAAATGGCAGCTCTGTCATGGCTGTGAATAGATATTTTATGGCAAAGATTAGGTAGAGTGGCGGATCGCAGAGTCGTATTTCTTGTATCTGAAAATAGGCCTGTTGTTGTTGCACGTATCACTGTTCAAATTTAGGCAGGGGAAAAATGCATCGGATTACCTGCTGGTTCAATAGTGGCCGACACTGGGTGGGAGACACAGGGGCTGTGAGTGTGTGTGCGGCCGCTTGCTGTGGATGACTAGTGATGTGTGTAGGTTTAAATGGGCTTGGCTTAGGGGAGGAGGAGGAGCCCTAAAGTCAGGTATAGCCCTGTCAGTTGCAGTTAATAGAACCCAATTTCCACCGTCAGAGATGCATCCAATTGTCACCGAAGGGTAATACAGTATAGGTAACATGCTGCATGGCCTGAATGGTGGGCACTCTCATATCTTGCCATTGAATTGTATAGATGTGCTTTTTCAACCTATTTTCTGATCATTCCGGGTGTAAGGGACTAATGCAGAATCTTTTGATAATTTTTTAAATACATTTTTTTATATTTATTTTATTATAGAGTGAGATAGAGAGGAAGGAATGGGAGATAGAGGGGAGGACATGCAGCAAAGGACCGGGCAGGATTCAAACCCGGGTCACTGCGATAAGATCTGAGCCTATATGGTACACGCGCTACCCGGTGAGCTACCGGGGCGCCACAATCTTTGCATTTTTAATTGATCCAGTATTGAGCGAGAACGCTGCTCATAATACGCAAAAATACGCTGCATGGTAATCCTTTGGGTCAATAGAGCCCTGTCAAATGTATGTCCCCTAAAAGTGCCAGATAGTTACAGAGAAATAAAAAATCTGTCTTTACCTTTAGCTTGATCCGGTCTGTTTGTTATTGTGTCTCTGACCAAGTCTCTCTCAAGGACAATTCTAGTTCCGATAGCTGGCTGTTGTATTATTGTTGGAAACTTCCGCTTTTGTCCTTATAGTTTCACTCTCCTTTCTCTCCTTCACCAAATTATTTTAGATTAGAACACTAGAGCTCTGAGAGAACACTAGAGATCTGTCCACCTTTCTTATTCCACAACAGCGAGACTACAATATAACAAACAGACAAGATCAAGGGAAGACAGTAAGAAATGACGTAGTATACTGTAGGGATCCTTTCTATAATGAAGACTACAATCCTTGGCAAAAACAAGCACTTTCAGAGGACGTACATTGGCTGAAGCATGAATGGTCCACATTAGTTCATTTACACCCAAAATCGTTGAAAAACAGGGTATTTTTAAAATCCTGTGGTTGTCCTTTAATGCGGCCAGGCTGAGTGCTAGGAGCTCAGGAGGTGAGTGAATCCCCCCAAGGGAGGGGTCCGATGACTACATTGCCCAGGCAGTTAGTCGTTTGACCTACTGGCAGGTGTGCTTAAAGGTCAGGACAACTTCAGGGTCGGATGTAACGCGTGGCTCGCCTAGAGCGTAGCCTCAAGGTACACAGGAGTCCTCTCAGGATGGGAACACACATGTAGCGGGCATGTTTAAGGAGACACCTTTAGACGAACGACCTCATCGGTCATATTCACCCGCTCTTCCCCGGAGCGTCTTTGAATTCAGAGCAGGGTAATGTTCCGCTGGAGCTGCTCCAGGTCATTCATCACGGATCCCGAGGAGCTGGCCTACGGCGTGGTGGGTGGCTGTACATGGGCCCTTCATGGCTGATGTGGAGGGCTAGCAGGTTTGGCTACTGCGTAAGTCCGCAGCCTAGACTTTAGGTAGCCTTATAGCAAGATAGCTGCTCCTTAAAGGGACACTTCAGCCATTTGCATTAAGCTTTGTATCGTTAGAAACCCAGTCATATTTTTGAATGGTCCTGCATCATTCCCTAATTTTTCCCTGAGACGGGAGAGATCCGCATCTACCTCTAACACTTCCTGCTTTAAATGACGCAAAATTATGATATTTGCGTCGTTTAAAGCAGGAAGTGTAAGGGGGCGGGCTCTAAAAAACTAAAAGCACTAGTTCTAGTGGGTGGGACTTAGGGATGTATGAGATAGATAGATCCTTTAATAATCCTTACAGGGAAATTACAGTGTCACAGCAGCTTCAAGACAGACATAACACCACACATTTCCTTACAGCATCCATACCTTATAAGTTAAAAAAAAGTTAAAATACAATAAATAATACAGAAAGAGTGCAAAGTTATTATTTTTGTGCATTGTAAAATCTTATAGCAGCTGGTATAAAAGACTTCCTGCATCTCTCAGTTTTGCACAATGGTGCAATCAGTCTCTGACTGAAGGTGCTGCTCTTGATCACCTTCAGGGCGTGGAGTGGGTGTGTAGGATTGGTCATTATTGAACACAGTTTGTTCAGAGTTCTGGCCTCTGCCACCTGCTGGACCGTTTGTTGCTCAGCCCTGATCACTGAGCCCGCCTTCCTAATCAACTTGTCCAGTTTGTTTCTGTCTGCTGTGCTGGCGCCTTCCCCAACAGGCCACAGCAAAAAACAAAGCACTGGCCACCACTGAGTGGTAGACACTGCACAGCAAGGGTTGGCAGGTGTTAAAAGCCCTTAGCCTCCTTAGGAAATAATAGAATAGAAAAATACAGTCGGCTTTGTCCCTTCTTGTACATCGCCTCCATATGGCTCTTCCAGTCCAGCCCACTGTCAAGCTGCACTCCAAGGTACCTATGGTTGGCGACCATGTCCACCTCAGTGCCTCGGATGGTGATTGGTGTTGGTTGGGTCCTCCTCCTCCCCCTCCGGAAATCCACAACCATCTCTTTTGTTTTTGTAGTGTTGAGGTGGAGGTGATTGTGTGCACTCCACTCCACAAAGTTGTTTACAGTGTCTCTATACTCCTCCTCATTACACCCTTTGATGAGGCCAACAACAGCGGTGTCATCTGAAAATTTCTGCAAAAAGCCGGTGGCGGTGTTATATTGGAAATCCGCTGTGTAGATTGTAAACAGGAATGGAGCCAGCACAGTTCCTTGTGGAGCCCCTGTGCTACTCAGGATGGTACATGAGACACTGTTCTGTAGGCGCATGTACTGTGGTCTGAGGAAAAGGTAATCCAAACACCACAGTACCAGGGATGAATCCACCCTCATTTTCTCCATCTTTTCCCCTACCAGTCTGGGCTGAATGGTGTTGAAGGCACTTGAGAAATCAAAGAAAGTAATCCTTACAGATGCATCAGAGGTGTCCAGATTTGTGTGATATTAGCTGCGACAGTAGTCACGCATGGCCGCTGATGAGCTGACTAGCTGCTTCGCTGACTGACTGACTGACTGTCTGACTGTCTGGCCGACTGTCTGACTGGCTGGCTGACTATCTAGCTGACTATTTGACTGTCTATCTGACTGTCTGTCTGTCTGACTCACTGACTGACAATGAGGAATGGCTCGCTGACTGACTGTCTGACTGTCTAGCTGGCTGGCTGACTGACTATCTGAATGTCTATCTGACTGTCTGTCTGTCTGACTGGCTGGCTGAATGACTATCTGAATATCTGTCTGGTTGGCCGACTGTCTGACTGACTGACTGACTATCTAGCTGACGATTTGACTGTCTGTCTGTCTGTCTGTCTGTCTGTCTGTCTGTCTGTCTGTCTGTCTGTCTGTCTGACTATCTAGCTGACTATTTGACTGTCTGACTATCTGTCTGTCTGACTGTCTATCTGACTGTCTTCTCTGTCTGACTGACTGACTGACTAACAAAGGAACGGTGTTGAATCGATTATTCTGCCCGGTCCTCCTGAAGCCACAGACGTGGAAGGCGGTGGTGCGTGGTTATCCTGGACGATATGATATACACAACGGACGCTATTGACATGTTTGTAGTATGGAAGCTGCGTCTGCAGGCACCGCTCCGTTTCGAATTTCAAGCTCAATTAGGAGCGCCATTGATTAGTCCTGTGCTCAGAGAGGAGGGGCCGGAGTCTAACGACCAGGAACACTTCAGACTGTGGCGGCCAAAAACACACATACTGTGGCTCTGATTGGCTATTGTGAAATATCCCACAAAACGAGCTTGATCCAATTTATTTCTGTAGTGGCTGGTAACCCATGGTGAATGGATGGGGGTGTGCGTGTGTGTGGAAGTGTGTGTGTGTGTGTGTGTGTGTGTATTTCCTATCTGGAAGCAGGAAGTAAAAGCAGGCCAGCCGCTGAGTGCTCTCCACATTTCCGCTCCCCAGAGACGCGGGCGGGCGGTGATAGAGTGCAGAGAGAGAGAGAGGGAAGGAAGGCACGGGACAGGGAGGCAGAGGGCAGGTAAAGAGGGGGTACAGGGGCACGGATGGGGCGAGTGAAATTGAGAATAATGATATTTTTTCCCCGTTTTAACCCACATAAGGTTGAACATGGGAAACGGTTCCTCGGCCCGTTTGAGATCCGTCTTGTTTGACTGAATGGGTCCAGCCGGAGCAGAGGAGATTTATATCATACTTTGTGTCCCTCTTTGTTTTTCGGTGTCTTTTTATCTAGCTACCGTTCTATATATATATTTCGTATGTTACTTTATATGTTACTTTCTTTGCATCTTTTCCTCTCTCTTCCGATCCATATTTCTTTCTATCTTACCTCCTCCATCGTGGTTGTGGTCGATCTATTTTACTAATGACCCCCCCTCCTCCTCCTCCTCCTCCTCCTCCTCCTCCTCCCCTCCTCTCTTCCTCCTCCTCCCCCTCCCCCCCTCCCCTCTCCCCCCCTCCTCCCCCCCCTCCCCCTCCTCTTCTCTCCTCCTCTTCTCTTCTCTTCTCCCTCCTCCTCCTCCTCCTCCTCTCT
>OMLJ01116069.1:0-11819 GCA_900302595.1 Gadiculus argenteus | reverse complement strand
CCCCCCCCCCCCCGCACCTTAGTGATAGTGATCCACAAAGATGCTTAAAGTCTGAATGAAAAGACTGCGACACCACAAGCACAGCCGGCAAAATAAATTATGACAATATGACAGTTCTGTCACACAACGTTCGTACTGTCATTCATAAATTCAACCTGTGCACTGTCAACGCCAGCTCGACTAATATATCATGACTCAAATCTCTTGAGTGACAAGTCTGATGGCCTGCCCTCACATAGTGACTTGGAGGCATTTTTACTCTAAAAATTAAAACTAGGCTCCAGGCATTAGAACAGCAGCAACATAAAGAGCAGAGTACCGCTGCCTGACGTTTTAAACCGCACTTCCTGCCCTCCGTCTGAGGTTTGTGTGACATGGGTTTCACATGACTCACGACCTGTAGCATGTTGATTTGAAGAGGAACTGGACCCCCTTCCTGTAAGGCGTTTCACACTGCTCACCTAACACCTCTTTGTTTCAGCGCTGGTCCCCGACAGTGTGAAGAAGGAGCTACTTCAGAGGATCCGGGCCTTCCTCGCCCAGCACGCCACCTTGTGAAACGCACGCCATTTTGTTTACGTTTTCTTGGACAACAGGTGTTGATACTTGTACCATGTCGTGAGAAGTGTTGTTATAATTTCGTTTTTTACATCCTGCATTTTGATATTGATTTGTGTTTGTTTGTTTGTTGGTGGTGTTGTTGTTGAAATAAACCGTTTTTCAAAGAAAATAAAAACTGGTCTGTGTTCAACATTCTATTGTTTCCAGAGGGAAGAAGGCAAATATCTTTTATCTTTTCTTTCGAAAACGTTTTTTTAATTTAACTTGTAATTTGCATGATTTTTGGTGTGTTTATTCTAAAAATACATCATCTCGACGAATGCTATTTTCCAATTGCATCGTCACACATGGGGCCGTGCGGAGGCTTGACTTCACCCCCCTGTGGGGTGTTACATAAGCTGGCCCCGTGGGCTTGGCTCGACTAGTCCTGCTGCCATCAAACTCCCTCAGGAGTGGAAAAAATGTCTTTGACAACCACTGATGGAAATAGATGTTATGTAACGATAATAGTTCACATTTTTCTCTCTTGGTTCGCCTTGACTGGCGGTGTCCAATCATGACCCAATACCCATACATCACAACACAATGCAAGGGTTGAAGATAAGGCCAACCACGAGTGGGACCGTGGACTAACTGATGGTTGCATGTGTAGATCAAAGGCAAAACCTGCTCATCCACATTACTGTTATTGTGGTGTGATTCCTTATATGGGGGAAATACCCACAGCAGACGATTGCATGTCCTCCAGCCTTTTGTGTCTAATGTGTGTGATCACTATGGATTAACATGCTTATCATGCTAAATGGGAGGATGTGCTTCTGTGTTCCGGAGGCTTTGTGTGCATTGTGTTTTATTTTTAAGCCTTTAATGTTGAAAAGCCGGGTGTACAATGGAGGATAAGTACACTCTATGTCCATGTGCTGCTCTCTTAAACAAGTTTTTCAGCATGGGGCCACTAGAATTTAAATTTGAGTTTAAATTCCTTGACTCTCCCATACAAGTATCCCGTTACCCAGGATACTTGTCTTCGGCTTGTCTAACCTCATCAGCTAAGGGTGTGAACTGTCCTGAGCTGAAGATCCGATATGACAAAGTTCAAGCCCACCATCTTGGTCCTTCTTGATTCAAAATCCTGTAGACCAGTATGACCATGTAGGCCTACGCCCGTGACAATTAACATCCAAGTCCCCCCAGCGCCCCATACGGCTAACTAAACTGTTCTTCTGCTTACTTCTGCTACATTAACAAAACAGTTTTAAAAATAGAACATTTGGGTTCCTACCCACACCAGCCAACTTGTGGTGTCAACTTATTAATGAGATTCATGGAGACACCACAGCGAACACGCCTTAAGTCCCGGCGCCCCTTTGCCACTCAGGCCCAGGAACTGCTCCGCACAACACCAGCTGACACCTCCAAGGCTGGGTGGGTGAAGGCAAGATGGAGGGACCAGTGGAAGGCAGCAGAACCATCCAGGCTTCACCACTACATCAACGATCCCACAGACGTTCCTTGCCAGCACCTCCCCCGTAAGGAGTGGACAACCCTCAACCGCCTGAGGACAGGTGTGGGACGTTTTGCTGCATCAATGCAGAAGTGGGGTCTCACAGACAGTGCGCACTGCGAATGTGGGGATCCATCACAGACTGTGGAACACCTGATGACCAGCTGCCCCAAATACCGACCACCGAATGGTAATCGTGGGTTAATTGACCTGTCCTAGACAATGACACACTGGACTGGCTTGCTACAACGGAGATGAAGGTCTAAGGCCTACGACAGAAAGAAAGACTGAGGTTCTCAGAAGATGATTACTATGATTACTACATACCGCTACGGGAATCGGAAGACAGGGGGAACCTCCCCCAGCCTGCGATGTTGTAAAGGCCGATTTAGAAACACACGTGACTCCACCACTAAACCTGCGTATTCTCTGTTTAAGGACTACACCCAAAAGTAAAAAAGATAGAGTTTACTGTATAGCGCATTCTATAAAAGAAAATATGATGTAGCCTATTTATTTATTTAAGTCTCACCAGGAGGACTATATATATAAGGACCACATTATTTGCTTTAAACTTGCTTGACTTTGAAAATGAAATGTAACTTTGAAATGTAAGGGTTTTGCGAAATTAAGAGTTTACTAGAACTCTGGTAGCCTATTATTTGATATTATTTTATTACATTACCAGTATGTTTTCCACTGTAGCCTATAAAAGTATATTTTTAGCTATTGTGGTCTAGGCCTATATTATTTTATTGTGATATTTAATATATCTACCACGTTGTAAACCTGCCAGACTACCCATTTAAAAAATACCTTCCAGTAGGTCTAATGTGGGTGTGGTCGCTGCAGCGTGAACGCGGTTGTGTTCGACAAGCGCAGTCCATCAGTTCAATGGCGACGAAAATATTCGGATATTTGAATGTGCAACATTGAACATCTTCACACACAAGAGTTGTTAGTATACAATTGGGTAGTCATAAAAGTTCCACGAAATTATATATATTGGTATTATAGGTGGCCTATACCCCCACCTACCAAATCTCACTTTAACCACTGCACCCACATACATGCATATACACACATTCTCGATGACTTTACAGAATTATTCTCTGGCATCTCCACACTTTGACTGTCGAGTTATAACTGGTGACTTCAATCTTCATACTGATAGCCTACACCTTTATTTTTACTTATTTTACTTATCTATTTTATTTTATTACTTAAACGTATTGCATGTTTGCTTTAGCTTTCTGCTAAATCTTAAACGTCTCTTATTTTATTCTTTCATTTTACTGTATGACGATGTATATGTGAAGCACTTTGAATGTGTAGGAAAAGTGCTATAAAAATAAAGTTGCTTTGCCTATAATGCCGAACACACTTTTTTATATTCAATGCAAATCAACTTCCTTTGTAGAAAATGCTAAACAGAGAAGTATGACCTGTGACATATATCGCCTTGGCTACACATTTGTCGATGGGTGGACCCTAAAGTTTATGCCAGAGGCTGTCACAGTAACTCCATAAATAGCTCTGACTGCTTGTTTGTATTCAGTGTAGGACAGGTGTATTTCCTCATCGAGATTTACAGGTAAGCTAAACGTAATTGATGTAAAAAATAAATAAAAAACCGTTGTAGGCCTATATAATTTAAGATACATTGTATTGTTGTATAGCAGTTTTTTGTTTATATATATATAGGCCTATTATATTTATTTTGGACAAAGGATTATATTCGCAAAACAAACATAAATCAATGCCGTGTTTTTATCCCGGACAACTTGGCGAATATTAACCTTTCTAAATGTATTTCTGTATCTAGGTCACACTTTGCTACAGTTACCGCAACTTTTATTCTGACGGTGTAACGTGACGCACGGCGGACAGGACTCACGGCGCGCGGGGACTCTCCTCCCAGCAGGATGGCGCACTGGAGGAATCCACTTGGGCCAGGCGCTCTCATCCTTGCGCTTTGCCTCAGTTGCAGTACGTTTTGGGGGTTTGAACCACCACCAAAGTCTCGAATAAACAAAATGCCAACGGTCAAATCAACATGCATTAGAAATATACACATGCCCAAACTTGTTCAATGAATGACGCCACAAATTGGCATTGTTTTGAAATGTTGATTCTTTCCCTCGCCCCCAGACGCTCAAAGCGTTAACAGGATTGTCCCGAGAATAGGCAGCATAAATGGAGCAATGCGCCTAACAATCATAGGAGAAGGTAAATAATCCTACACGACATTAATACCATATTATATGTATTATAAACCTATATTATTCAGTTATAGATCAGTTATCCAAATCTTGATTGAATCAGGTTCAATGTAGACTGCAGTTGCACCTGTTTCAATATTGCATAATATAGACAAATCCAAAATATGTATAAAGATGTATTTGCTATTATTAAATTATTAGTAGTATTAGTATCATTATTATCATGTTATTCAATTATTATTATTGTCGCTGTGGTTTTCATAAATATTGCGACTATTTGTGTCTATAGGTTTTGCCCAGGAACGCCAGTTTCAGCTCAACCCAACAAACAGTGATTTTGGCAACAGGGTGACTCTGGTGTCTGCCACGCTGTCTGTTCCGTGTGACGTGGAGAGAGACTCGACCCACAGCGGGCAGATCATGTGTTACACCAGGTACGTCTGTACGGAAACAGAGCATGGAATAACACCGGTATCCTTGATTAATTTGGAAAACTCCTTCGAAAACAAGAAGTCAGTTGAAAGTGAGCAAAGTGTCAGGTACAATTTTTAAGGAAGGACAGGTCCTCCGAAAAGGCACTGATGCCCAAAAGTGTCAGGTTCACGTACACCTATGGGCTCTTTTGTCCTTACAGATATCGATACTTTAGACAGTAAATATAATTTCACTGGCTTGTCCAAAGTTGTCCAGATTTTCTGCAGGCTGTTGTGTTGCTGTTAATTGATCTCCTGTCTTTTGTTGTATTCTTGTTGTGGTTCCTGTCTATATTGTGTTGTGTGGCTGTTATGTGACCCTGGCGGTTCCATCCAATTACGCCGTGAGCGACATCAAAAGACAACAGGAACTGCTCAGATTATAGCACCAAAATAGGCTTTCATTTTGAAAGCTGATAATTGAAGGTGGATCCTCAAACAGGATTGGTAGCATGGAGCAAAGTACATCATAGCTCTCAGTGACAGGTGCAGTCTCAAAGGGCTTCACCGGCCCACATTATGTTACCCCATAACCCTAGGGCCCTCTGAACTTGGACAAGCCAAAACTCCCTCAAACCCAGAGGGGTAGAAACCTTGAGAAGGAACCCAGCTGTCCAATGTTCAGACCTTGAATGTTACAAACAAAGGAATAAAGCTAAGTAAGAAGCCAAGTTTGAAACTAGCACATTAGGAATCAACGTGTACTGAGTATCACTTTCCCATATGCAGTGTTTCCTGCTATTTGAACCATCTGACCAATGTGTGCTGTGTGGTGTCCTGTGTGGTGTCCTGTGTGCTGTCCTGTGTGGTGTCCTGTGTGCTGTCCTGTGTGCTGTCCTGTGTGTGTGGTGTCCTGTGTGCTGTCCTGTGTGCTGTCCTGTGTGTGTGGTGTCCTGTGTGCTGTCCTGTGTGCTGTCCTGTGTGTGTGGTGTCCTGTGTGGTGTCCTGTGTGCTGTCCTGTGTGTGTGGTGTCCTGTGTGCTGTCCTGTGTGTGTTATGTCCTGTGTGGTGTCATGTGTGTTGTCCTGTGTGCTGTCCTGTGTGTGTGATGTCCTGTGTGGTGTCCTGTGTGCTGTCCTGTGTGTGTGATGTCCTGTGTGCTGTCCTCTGTGATGTCCTGTGTGCTGTCCTGTGTGCTGTCCTCTGTGGTGTCCCGTGTGCTCTCCTGTGTGTGTGATATCCTGTGTGGTGTCCTGTGTGGTGTCCTGTGTGCTGTCCTGGGGCAGACCCATGCCCGTGGACGAGTACTTTCTGCACGTCAGTGTCGATGGAGTCCCCATCCAAAGAATCAACAGATATACCAGTTTCTACGTACGTCCACCACACCCGTCTCCCGATCACTCTTCCTCTTGTCTCTCCACCACCACTCATCCTGTCTCTCCACTCTCTACCCACAGCAAAAATACTATCTCAATAACAATGTCATAAAAACAATTCATAAAAAATATGAATCTTTAGATTAAATATTAATCTCCATCTAAATATCTGAATCCGTTATTTAGATGAATGCCTTTCCTTGTTAATGATTTGCTGTTGGACTTTCTATTTGACTTTTGTTTTTCTCATGGGCGTTTGTTGTTCTCTTTAGACCCGCTGGTGGCGGACTCCTACCATCCAGTCCATCAGTCCAGCCTCTGGTCCTCCAGGTGAACCCGCCGTATACACACCACTACATCATCGTTATAGAGTGTGTCACGTACCTGCTCTGTCACAACCGGGTTCAGAATGGAACAACCCTGCCAGGTTTTATGTCCTGCACCCTTATGGGACCCCGGCAGTGAGATTGAATTCCAACTTGTTTCTGTTGTGCTGCTCGTTAACACACGAGTCAACAACAAAAGGGGCCGGTATTAGCTCAGGAGGTAGAGCGGTTGGATGGTAATCGCAAGGTTGCTGGTTCGATCCCCGGCTCCTCCTAGCTGAGTGTTCTGGTGTCCTCTCCCTAATTGCTCCTGACGAGCTGACTGTCGCCCTGTGTGGTTGACTCAGCCGTTGGTGTGTGAATGTGTGCGTGCGTGAATGGGTGAATGTCAGTCACTGTAAAAACACTGTAAAGTGCTTTGGATAAAAGCGCTATATAAATGAGGACCATTTACCAAAAGGTCTTTTACTTACTTACTTACTTGGGTTTAAGTGTAGGTTGAGCTATGTTTGAATAAACAAACAAACAAGCAAAAGAGCCCACTAGATTGGCGATTAATTATTTACCAAGTAATGTGGCGGTGTAAACACATTGAACTTCTGCCTAATTGTGCTGCATACATCCATGCTTAACACACAGGTACGGTGGTGACCATCAGAGGACGGATCTTCACCGACGTGTACGGAAGCAACACGCAAGCAAGTACCAACGGCATCAACGCCAGATTCCTCAGGTGAAAATTGTATAAAGTTTGAAAAACCACAGTCGCTATGATGCTGTTGATGATGTTGCGTAAGGAGGGAAATACCATTTAACTTCCCGATCTTGTAGCACCTCACAAGACTTAGTAGGGAACGAGAAGTTGATGTCACCTGGTGTTACTATGGTTACTATTATGCTATGGTGAGGCAGCCATGTTTACAGATGGCTTCCTCTGTGGGTCAATAGTGTGTTCCTGCAATAGAGGAGGTGGTCGTTTCAGGACTGCGGTCCAGGGATCGCATTTCTAGGACCGCAATTCTTGGACCATATTTGTTTTTTGGTACTTTTAAAAGGTTTTTAAAGGTTTATTCCAACTAAATACTACTGATGCTGCAGCCTCCTCCAACAATACCTCAAACAATATGTCTAAATGGATTAAGATCTTCTTGTTCTCTCTCTCACAATTCCCACAGAATTTATTCACCCATTATTATTCATTATTATTAGAAGTTATTCATCCATTGCCAAGAATTGTGTTATCATTATTTGGAATTCAGATTATTTATAAAAAACCTCCTTTGTTGTAGGGCCTACGCAGGGGGCATGCCCTGTGAGCTGCTGATGCCAAACTCTGATGAACCGTGAGTAAACCAACCTGACGCAAGTTCCCCTGTGTGGACAATCTTACCAACACCTTCTGGTCCAGAATGTCCACTGGCCATAGCGCTAGAGACTAACCAACACTCATGTAGGCATATACTACTTACCAATATAAACACATTATATAAACTAAAACCCCAGCCTCTTTCATTTTCAAATAGTATTGAAATATTTTGAATGAATATAAAGGAAAAGATATGCGTGTCGTGTGTATAAGCGCACACACACACACACACACGAGCACACACACACACGATCGGATGGATCGGCCGGGATTTCCATTGCCGTTTCAATGGGTTTCCTCTATTATATAAAACAAAACACCAGCCTATTTAATTTTAAAATAGTATGTACATTTTTTAATGAATAGGCCTACATTTTTGTTCTATTTTTAAAATGTTCCTATATAGCCTATTTTTATAGCTTACATACAAATATTTTAAAACATGGGAATGCGAAATGCATCCTGGGATATTTAACGGTCCTGAGTCCATGCAAGTATCCTCCGATGCATCCTTGGTGGAACGGCCAGGTTCAAGAACGCATCGAGAACACTTCCGGGTTTTACGACTGGTTTATGCGTACTTAGAATTGGAACAGTACTTGGGCTCCGGCTGACGACGTGTCACAAGAACACGAGTACACAAGTACAGACAAGGAACGCGAATTGAGAAATGGCCAGAGGCCAACTGACAGATAGGCTAACTGACCAATAGGCTAACCAACCCAGAGGCTAACGGACAAAGGCTAAGTGAGGCTAACTGACAAAGAAAGTATATCAGACAAAGAGAGGCTAACCAACAGAGGCCAAATGAAGGCTGCTTGTGTAGCTCAGACAGTACAGACACACAAAAGAAAACACACAGCTATGAAAGAAAAGAGCCAGAAATAACTACTGACAAAAGCTGAATTATGGGGGTAGATGAAGAAGCAGAAGCTCTGATATTGATATCTTAAAGGGACATTCCAGTGATTTTCACATTCATCTGTATTGAAAGTCGGTCATATTTATAGTCGACATGTAACATACATTTCTATTTTGGTGCCTTCTTGTCCAAGAAAAGTGGGTGCTTGTAGTCTCACCAGAGCCTGAACTCTAACATTTCCTTCTTTAAATGATGTCGAAATCGGCATATGACATAATTTAAAGGAAGTGTCAGAGGAAAATACAGATATCTCCCATCTCTGGGGAAAATGAGGGAATGATGTACGACCATTCAAAAATATGACTTGGTTTCTAGCAATACAAAGCTTAATGCAAATGGGTGGAGTGTGACTTTAAGGATGGAACAAATGGATGAATGCAAAACAATACCCATAAAGAGGGAGCGACACAAAGAGAGAAAGACAGAGGGATAAACAATAGAAGTAAAGAATGAACGATCAAGGCAACGATCAAATTACATAATAATGATAATGCTTGAGAACTGGTGTCATAAGGTGATGCCATTCATGTGTTCACACCGGTTCAGGTACGGGCTTCATTTGGACAGTGGCAGCTCTTGGTGGGGATACGTGAGCTGCAGAATAACAGCGACTTATGTTGGTAGGTCATCACACACCTCACCCTTATGAAGGAGTTATTCATCCATGGGTTATTTTTGATTCAACTTTGATTCAAACTCTGGTTCGCCAGAGACGTGCATGTCTCTTACAATTCTGTTTTGTTGTTGCTCCAAAACAGGACATCACAACCTGAGTTACATCCTGGATGCTGATTATGGAAGGTGATTTGAAACTAACTATGATTTGATTCTGAGAAGTCATCTTACTTTAGAAGGATGAATAGTAAATATACAGGATGCATATTTAATATCAATACATGCGTGCATTGTGCCTTGTAGGAGTTTACCAGACAAGAGGGTGTTCAGGGTCTCAGCTATGAACAAACTTGCCATGTTCCAAACGTTTGCAGGTATGAGTTTGCTAGAGACTTATTTTTATTGATGCATTTATTTAGTTAGTGAATAATTCAGAATATCTGTCATTAATGAACTAATTTCATGTATATATAAATAAAAATTAAATAAATGCAACATTGTCCTCTAAAGTCTTACTTATGGTTGGATGCCGAGTTTTAAACCTGTTTTGGTTCTGTGTCAGGTTTTAGTGAGCAGACCAATCACAGCCCTTGCTGCTGCGTCACCTCGATGTAAGGTCGATTTTTGGGAGGCGCATGTCAGGCCCTTGCTGTAGACGCAAGGAGGGTCCACAAGGACGTAAGGGGTCCGTAACCCCCTTGCGTTGCGTCGACGTACAACCATAACTAAGCCTTTAGTCTCTCTTAAAAAACAAAACAAACTGAGATGAACTATTGAATGGATGAGTTCACTCATCACTCGTTCATCCAATCATTAGTTTGACATTATTTGAAATTAAAAAAACGTATGTTGTCTTCTACCCTGTCCAGAGGTCACAGGAGTCTCCCCTTCTGAAGGCAGTGTGCTGGGGGGCACCCTGGTCACCATCCACGGCCGCTTCTTCGACGAGACCGACCACCCGGCCGTGGTGCTGGTGGGAGGTAAATAGCTCAGACAGGTTGCTCATTGTCCGCTAATAAAGCATAAAGTACTATAGTAGGAGCCCCTATGTGCTAACGTGAGCCAATTTCAAAGTCATGGTTCATTTTTGTACTGAAAAACTATCCAACATGGAGCTTGGAAATAGAAAACATTTACTGCTAAATGTAGCCATCAACTGCCAAATGTCTGGCAGTTTTATTTCTTATTTCATATAGTTAATAATTACATATGTATAGCAATTTACCAATGAATTGATACATTCATGTATTTATATTTTGTGGATCCATGTATCTTATAGATCTATCGATGTATTTATCTTGATATGTCCTTGACACATGAGAGATATATTTTTGACAGCCGCTTTTGTGCGCTCCGGTTGGAATGTGATCGCTGTTTTCACAAAAAGATTTAATCTTGAAAGGATAAATAAATAGTGTTAGATGTCAAGGCAACAAGGCACCTAGCGTGAGGTATGATAGTCCTGCACTAGTGGCAAAATTCTTTCGTTTTGTCTGAATACAAAGTGTCAAAGGTTTAACCGGAAAGACCAGAGAGAGAGCGAGAGAGAGAGAGAGAGAGAGAGAGTATTTTGATGCATTTATTGTGCATTAATTATTTGATAAGCATTAGCTTTAGTAAGCTTTAGTAAGGGATAATGTATAGAACGCCGGTCATTATCGGGAAATAATTCCTGACAGTGTGAACAGGACACCAATGCGTAGCGGAGGTCTCTCGCTTCGCTCTGGAGGGGATTATTTCCCGATAATGACCGTTTCAATGGGTTTCCTCTATTATATAAAACAAAACACCAGCCTATTTAATTTTAAAATAGTATGTACATTTTTGAATGAATAGGCCTACATTTTTGTTCTATTTTTAAAATGTTCCTATATAGCCTATTTTTATAGCTTACATACAAATATTTTAAAACATGGGAATGCGAAATGCATCCTGGGATATTTAACGGTCCTGAGTCCATGCAAGTATCCTCCGATGCATCCTTGGTGGAACCATAGACATCTTATAAGTAGACGGAGCATCTCCGCTGCTGCCTATTGGCGCTGACGTGTCGCCGGGGCCGCCATCTTGGAGTGGTGATCCGCTCCACTCAGTGTCATTCGTTTGACAGGAGCAATGACCTGTCAGCGCATTTAATTCATCTTACCTCACTGAATACCACTGATTTTCACACGTTTTTTTGTCATACGTGTAGCTATGATAAAGGACACATGTTTTGGCGTGTTTTATTATTCATAGTTGGCTTAACCGTAATAGAATATTATTATATGCTACAAGTGACCAGACGTCCAAGATCAAAACTGGGAATATAATCCCGAGAAGGGGAAAAAAATATATAATTACATTGAAGAAACAATATGATTAGGTTATATATACATATGTATATCCTACATTAACAATGTATGAATACATTAGATATCTATATATCTTAGGGACCTTTCTTATAGACTGTATATGTTGCTGCAGCAGCAGAGTTTATTCTGTCTTGACACTTTGTATTGATATTTTGTATTA
>OMLJ01116068.1:0-10558 GCA_900302595.1 Gadiculus argenteus | reverse complement strand
CACGCTGATCGAGATTTGTAACATGACATAATGTAACATTTCCAAATTGCGTGTTGACAAAAGAGAGAGAAGGTGGTTCCATTACTTTGAAAAATGGGAAAACCAATTCCCGGAAGTTCAATTTGGACTGTACCTACTAGCTTGTCACAACAATTACTAATCCGTGGAGGAGAGGAAGACATGTCGTACCAGCACTGGATTCCATACCTATCGGGAACACGGAGCGATTGCTATTCTATTTTTTTTAAACCAAAGTATATGATTAGTCTCCATCTTTAGCAAAGACCATATCAGGTCGCATCTTGTGATATTGCTCTAAGTCATCTCTTCAACTTGTGTAACTGTGGACATCAACAACGTGAACCGTAGCTAGCATAGCCAGTATACAATCAATCGTCAAACCAACAAACTCTTAACATATGTTGGTCTCCGTATTCAATCCCAAGGTAAGGAGAAATCTGAATTGATTCTATAGTCATAGTATTCATCCCTCTTACTTTGATTTGAAAATGAACCACGTGTGTTATTCTGAAGGAAGTGGCTGGCAGCTATCATTATGTTAACTTGACATTACCCTAAGGATAGTCCTTAAGGGTAATTTGAGCAATTGCATCGTGCCAGTCAACGCTCATAATACATTATCATCCATATCATCACCGATTGTGTGCGATCTATGATGTATATCAGAATCGATGTAGATGACCGAGCCATTCTGCAGTGCATAATAGTTGTTTGTCTCGATGAAGCACTGGTTAAAGGGAGAACGCTACTATCGCATAATGCTTTCTTTGTAACTCTTCTCGATCACTTAATGAAAGACCTGGGTGAACCTAGTGATTCTACCCCTTCCAATCGAATTTAAATGTTTTCCTCTTTTTTTTCTTTCTTTTTTTTTTTACTTTAGTGAGTAAGACAAAGGTAGAGCCCTTTTGGTCCATGGCAAGAGAGAGCCAGAGGCCATGTCGATGTGAGGATTTGTGAGAAGTGGAATAAATTGGGGATTTGGTGTTGGAGAGAGAGTCATGTCCTCCGAAGGTGAGCCCCCGGACAACCTGGAACATCCCCGGTTTTTTGTGGGCTGTGATGACGCCGAAGGAGAGGAGCTGATCGATCCTGGGAGAGTCATGGGGTATGACTGTCTCTACGAAGATGTGGAAGAAGAGGAGGAAGACGACGATGAGATGTATGACTCGGTAAGCATTCTCCTACATTACCCATGTTGTGCTAACCCAATGTTAATCAGATTTGAATGAATTGCCTTCTGAAGGTATTGGTTTAAAATAAAGGTTAAATGAATGTTCAATTGCCATTGCAACATCAATAACAATCAAAAACCCAGCTTTGGCTTACATGGCATGGCATTTGGAGACTGTGTTTCAGTGGAAACCATGTTAGAAGAGGCCCCACTACATATAAACCTAAGCCCTGTTGGAGGTCATGTTGAGTAACCATGAGCATAGCTGTTGATAACATCATATATGTGCTTGAGCTTCTGCTGGTTTACGTAATATGCAACTTGGGGTCCTTCTATAAGAGGGGAAGGGCAACTGGCAATTTTGGTATTACTAAAACAAAATAAATATAAAGCTCAGAAATATCATTGTGAACCTGAGATAACCTACTGTATTACCTGGATTTAGACCTGACCTGAGGTGCATGAGGCGTAGATAGAGTTGCACACTATCTGTTTTACCTGTTTTACCTGTTTTACCTTGTTCTTTTAAGCAAAATCTGAAGTATTTGTTAGCCCAGTATTTTTTGGTTTGTGATTTAAGGACAGAAATGTCATCATGCTCTCATCAATCTCTATAGTTGTCAATACCTATGGTTATGTTGTATTACTATATAGTGGTGGCCTACATTTGCCATCTCCCCACCGTGCCAAATGGCTAGTCCGTCACTGACCGCAGTTGACTTCTTCAATAGTACTAGAGAGAGCCAGTGAGAGAGACATATTTTAAAACATAAATTAAATGGTGTCAATAGTGCACTTTGAATCCACCACAGCACAGTTCCACTGCAGCTCTGATGCCCTCAGTTCAGTAACAGTTTGACAGTTCCAATGACAGATGGAAGTGTGAACAGGGCTTGCCATTCACAGGCCAGGGATTAGAGTCTGTTGTTGTCGCTCTGCCATTTCATAAAGCAAGATTCCTTATTAATAAGGCAACATATCACGTAAAAAAAAAAAACAAGTTCCAGGTCAGCTAAATCTGTGTTTTGCTCGTTAAGTCTTGAATTTTTTCTATTGGCAGCTGATGTGCGTGGTGAAAGTATAACATTTACTGAACAAAATGGTAAACCATTTATCTTTCTCAATCTGGCTATGTTTGGAGGGGTAGGATTAACGTTCTTACCATTGGTCACACAGTATCCAATGGTAAGTCTTGTTCCACCCTACTCCTCTTATATAACACTAGTCACAGTCTGTGCTCTTCTCAGATACAGTCCTTTGTGGTTTCCTGCGTGTTTACCCTAACCCTATGTTTATTTCCCCCCCAGCAAACTGGCCTTCCAGGCCAAGGTGTACCATTTTGAGAAGTATAGTTAAATAAATGGTTTAGTTGTTTTTTTCATGTTTTTTTTTTTTTTAACTTCTAGTTGAAAAGTTGCAAGCATTTTGTTATATTCACATAAACAACAAGGTGTATAATTCCCAAAGATACCAGTCATTCAAATCCTCGAAAAAGACGGAGGTGGTTAAGAGGTTAAAAGAAACAAACTGGCAACCATAGTTTGTTAAAGTGTGTTGATTTGTAATACATTAGCCAATGACCCCACCTACTGGGCCGCACTTTAACTATTATTAGTTATAATGGAATATAGAGGATGTAACACCATCTCAGTGACTGTTGTAGACATCTTTGTCTCTAATGGACCACTAGGATAAATCAATAGCTCCTATATCAGAGTTGATATTCAGGCAATGACAAAGACAAATGCCAGGATGTTGATGTTTTGCCATCAACAATGAGGCACAAAGTAATTACAAGTTATTGTATACTACAGAATACAGAACACATTACTCATGCCATTATAATGCTAACACTCTTTTTTGTGTGTGTGTGTGTGCTCTTTTTGTGCAAGTAAGAATATTGTTTTACTATGCCTACTATTTACCTGATTTTTTTTTAATCCATTTATTTAAATTGAATCAAACCGTAATTGTTGTCTTCTTTCAGCCACCAGAGAGGCAGATAGTCGTCGGCATTTGTGCAATGTCGAAGAAGTCCAAATCCAAACCGATGAAGGAGATCCTGGAGCGCTTGTGTCTCTTTAAGTACATCACCGTGGTAACTCTGGAGGAGGATGTCATCCTCAACGAACCGGTCGAAGACTGGCCCCACTGTGACTGCCTCATCTCCTTCCACTCCAAAGGTTAGGACCCTCGTTTGAGCATTGAGAGACCAGATCTCCCCTCCGTTAGTGATTTCGCGGTGGCAACTGCAACACAAACTGAACATGCAGTTCTGATTAGTCCGAATGAATGTGATGATTACTTGGAAGGTACTACCTGTCTTGAAATCGAATGCAAATTATGTGACAGTTTTGACTGTATCTTATTGTTTGCGACATGCACTAAAGAATCAGGGAGTCCTTAGAGCCAGTTATTCTTGTGTTCTTCTGTATTATTGTTTGACTACACGCATAACAGTTTAACAAAAAGCCAATAAAATACAATATTGATCCCACTAGGCTTTCCTTTGGACAAGGCTGTGGCTTATGAAAAACTAAGAAACCCGTTCATCATCAATGATCTGGACTTCCAGTACAGCATTCAGGACCGGTAAGCTGTCATAAAGTTAAAGTGGGCATAAAGGTTAAAATCGTTGTATGGTGATTGGGGTCTAGATTGCATGGCGTCTTATTTGTTGATCAACACATTCTTCTTACAGGAGGGAAGTGTACAGAATACTGAAGGATGAAGGGATCCAGCTTCCTCGCTTTGCTGTACTTAACCGAGATCCTGCGAGACCTGAGGGTTAGTGGGGGTAAAAAAACACAAGTCATGGATCATCATAGTCATGCAAATGTGTTTAAATTAACATTTGTGCAGATAGTTTTTTTCCCTCTATCTTTGATAACATTGTAATGAATACAGTAATATAAATGATAAGAAAATGTATTATAACACTTGGAAAAATCATTGCCAAAATATTGCACCATACATCTGGTAGCAACAAGCTTATGGAAGTACAAGTACAATAGACATCAGCATTCTGTCTGGCAAATTCAGAATTCATCCTGAATTATCCATTATATGGTCAATGGACAAATATATAAATATAATATAAATAAATCACTGGCATACTGTTTTAGGAAATCTTTGGTAAGCTAGAGCACTAATGCCTGTTATTGCCACCTTCTCAGAATGTAACCTGGTGGAAGGGGAGGACCATGTTGAAGTCAACGGGGAAGTCTTTCAGAAACCTTTCGTGGAGAAGCCAGTCAGTGCTGAGGACCACAACGTCTACATTTACTACCCCACCTCGGCCGGGGGCGGCAGCCAGCGCCTCTTCAGAAAGGTACACCAGATCCGCCATTGGCCAAATCAGATGATGATCAGACGTTTCCGTCTTCATTGTTGATGTTTGGGTACATGTACTCCATTGTGGTGCATGTGAGTCCTGCCTCAGAGAACGGTATACATACACAAGTTTAGCTTTAAGGTATTAAATATTTATATATGGGCTTAAAGTACAAGGTATATTTCATGTATGCTAAATGCTTTTAATGATTTTAGATATATCGGTTAAGGGGTATGGAATCGATTGGGGGGAAGAAAAAATATATATATATATCGAGAGAGAAATGATGAGGTGATGCATTTTGGCCAGTATGCTTGATTTTTGTTTTAATTACATTTAATATTTTCCTGTTTTAGATTGGCAGCAGAAGCAGCGTTTACTCACCAGAGAGCAATGTTAGGAAAACAGGCTCCTATATTTATGAGGAGTTTATGCCAACAGATGGCACTGATGTCAAAGTAAGTCTGGGTATTCCGTCTTTTTTTTCTCGATACTTCGATTTCTGAGAAGTCTGACCATGTGTGTTAATGTGTGTGTGTGTGTGTTAAGGTGTACACAGTGGGGCCTGATTATGCCCATGCTGAAGCAAGGAAGTCTCCAGCCCTTGATGGCAAGGTGGAGCGGGACAGCGAGGGCAAGGAGGTGCGGTATCCGGTCATCCTCAATGCCAGAGAGAAGCTTATTGCTTGGAAAGTGTGTCTGGCTTTCAAGGTAAATCTGTCTAGAAAATATCTGTAGACTCATTTAGTCCTATCAGATCATGCAAATTATTGGCGGGCCACGAATGCATACAAAGTCAATGCACTCCTTGCTTGTAAGGTTCACTACTTACAAGCTTTCTAGCCTTCTAAAGCCAAAGGTCAGCTGGTTGGTTAAAACCTAAAGTCACAGCTCTCCATCTCACTGGAGGCATTGTGCATGGGTTTTGCCTATGCAGAGTAGGTAGCAAGCAAACAAGATTGCTGGAAATTCCCATGCCTAACAGGCATGGAAATGGCTATGATGGCAACATTTCCTGGGTGAACATCTGTTTATACTGGGGGGGGGATGTGTGGCCTGCGTCACCCAGGTCACTGAACCTTTGTTAGGACAGGTACTGTACCTGATCTTGTGAATAAATCGATATCCAGGTGCTTGAACTGTTGGTTTTTAAATGTAATCAATATTGTCCACTTCTCTTTTCACTGAATAATACATATTGGACTTGACTTGTTGGTTGTTGTTCATATTTATATTTTCCTTTTGTTTGTTCTACACAGCAAACGGTCTGTGGTTTTGATTTACTGCGTGCCAATGGACATTCGTATGTCTGCGACGTCAACGGCTTTAGCTTTGTGAAGAACTCCATGAAGTACTATGATGACTGTGCAAAAATCCTCGGGTAAGAGTCTTTTCTTTATTCTTCTTGTGGTATTGCAGGGCTCCAGACTAACTTTTTTCACCAGGAGCACCGTGGCCTCTTCCTGAACATTTTAGGGGCGCAAACTGAAATTTTAGGGGCACACACCGTCAATCAACATGCCAACCAAATATTCAAATGCAGAAATGACAATGTGCTGTTTCAAATTCAGAGTCACATTTTATTGTGATTCTCATCTATCCAAACGGTGTCTGCGTATGCGCGCGTTCGACAAGCACGGAAGCGGCCGTTTCACGGGAGTGCGCCCGCTTGTCATGCCACTTGACAGAACGATGCATTAGCAGGAGCAACAAACGCTTCACGTGTGAAAAGTCCTTTACGGCACCTGAAGCGGAGTCCTGCACGGGTGACCCGCACAATTTGGATGAAACGGGTGAAAAATAAAGTGTTGGACACGAGTACATTAATGTTAACATTAACAGCGTGGGTCGGTCGCGGGTTTTGCGATCGCAAGCGTGATTTCTCCAGTGCTGGATGTTATTCAGGAGTCAACTAAAACCGTCCACAGTTGATGATAAAGCACACAGCAATCTAAAGCACCACTTCAAACACCAGATAGTGTAATTCCCCGGCGTTCTATCTAATGTGCCTAATTTTCCTTTGGGTGCGGGTCAGGTTTTCAATTCATAACGGTCGGGTGGTCTGGTCGGGTGTGGAATGTAATTTGCGCTACCGTCCGAACACGGTCGGATGCGGTTTTAATTATTGCAGGGGTATACGGGTTTGCAAAATAAGACCCGTGCAGGACTCTGACTGGTACTGGCACACTAGCCGCAGGTTGGAAGAACCAGTCAATAGTTAGCCTTCTCATTGTTCAAACGCACGTAGCAGGTTGTGAAATCTTTCTCCTTCTCACAGATGTTTACACACGCTCGATAAACTCTAGGACCTGCCCCCTCCACACATGAGTCACTAACAGTGGCCATTCCCTATCCTTCTCACACTCATGCCCCTTCCACGTTTACCGTTTGTTTAATAATAATCAAAAAATGAAAAAGGGCAAATTTACTGGTCGCACATGCGCAACCAGATGTAAAATTCAGTCGCACACTCTCACATTTTGGTCACAAAATGCGACCATTTGGTTGCAGTCTGGAGCCCTGTATTGGAATTCACTGATTGATCAAGATTTGATTTTGGGAATAATTGCATATGCGTTACAAAACCTGCTTTTATGACATTTGAAGAGAGTTTGATTAATTTCTAAATAAATGGCTGGCCTTGCTTGCAGTAATATCATCATGAGGGAGCTGGCTCCACAGTTCCAGATTCCCTGGTCCATTCCTCTGGAGGCTGAAGACATTCCTATTGTCCCAACTACTTCTGGTACCATGTATGTAGCCTATGAACGATCCCTACATGGTTTACTGTGTTATTGGCTTTCGAAAAATGTTGAAATGTTTGCCTTCCAACTAAAATACATCTTAGGATGGAGTTGCGGTGTGTCATTGCGGTCATTCGCCACGGGGACCGAACCCCAAAGCAGAAAATGAAGATGGAGGTTCGCCACCAAAGGTACTCTGCATGTACAGCTTCGCTATAAGCACTGCACTTCAATACACAAGTTAAACGACAATTCCGGTATTTTGAGTTGGTACTTTCTTATTTTGAGTTGGCAATTCTGGTACTTTCTGGGTTGTCTAGGATGAAAAAGAGGGATTGACACCGAAATTTTGACTATTGGTCCTGTCTCAGGTATTTGCCTCATTTAGAATCACCCCTGCCTTCTTCAGAGTGGCTGGCTATGGACAGTCACAAACCCGTCCTTAAAACAACCCTAAACTCCAAATCAAGTATCATAGCGAAATACAGTTTGTCGTGTTTCATTTAGCATTTTGTAAATCCCATGGATTTCTGTCGGAAGACTCATTGCTCGTTGACTGGTCGTTGACTCGTTTTTCCATTTCGGTGTCAACTACTCTATTTCATCCTAGACAACCCAGAAAGGGGACTCAATGTTCAAAATACCAGAATTGTCCTTTAATAACTTCCACCAGATGTTATCTGTAATGTGTATCTGTAATGGTGTTTTGTTTCTTTCGTTCAGGTTCTTTGATCTCTTTGAGAAATGTGATGGGTACAAAACTGGAAAGCTAAAGCTGAAAAAGCCCAAACAACTTCAGGTGGGTGTGACGATTCTCATGATTATTATGCTTACGTTTCTGATTACTATGTTGGCCAATAATTTGGATTGCATACATCTGCAGGAAGTGCTGGATATTGCTAGACAACTACTGGTTGAACTGGGGCTAAAAACAGACTGTGAAATTGAAGAATCCAAAGCAAAACTGGAACAACTGAAAACGGTCCTTGAAATGTAAGCATGTTATTTATAGACATTAAAGGGCCACTATTTTACCAAAAGGTGTGAGTCTGATAAGCCATTAGAAGCTATTTCTAAATCTGACATCACAGGTCCCCGTATCCACATAATGTATGATGGATAGATATGCCTAATATGTTGGTAAAGTCCACTGGTAGACTGATTCAGCATGCATCTGGGTGGACACTCCCACTTGTGATGTCACTAGTTCACTGTTCAGGGCAGATTTTGAAACTGCCTGCAATGGCTAATCGCACTCACACCTGGTGGTAAAATAGGACCTTTTTAATAATATAGTATTTATTAGAATGTTTTTGTAATTATTCCACACATTTATTTCAGGTATGGACATTTTTCTGGCATCAATCGCAAAGTTCAGATGACGTACCTTCCCCATGGTTGCCCAAAAGCCTCTAGCGAGGAGGAAGGTAACTGATTTATAGTAATTATACTAATTAATTATTAGAATCAATAATTATATATCTGGGATATCTTATAATATACCCTGTGTTTGTTGCATTGAGACTCAATCTTGGCTTGTGCGTTATGGTTCCAGATGTACGGAGGAACGACCCCTCTCTGCTGCTGGTGCTGAAGTGGGGAGGGGAGCTGACCCCAGCAGGCAGAGTGCAGGCTGAGGAGCTGGGCAGGGCCTTTCGCTGCATGTACCCTGGAGGACAAGGTAGGCTGACTGCTCTGGAAGAAAGACACCCTTTTAAAACACCCCGCTGACGTCTGGTAGACACAGTTCTTTCATTTATTGCTGGGGCTATATTGCTGTTCAGGCTGTCTCTATTTAAATTCGCCGCACTCAGATTTGCGGTGTAGGACGTTTACTCGATATTGGCTGATAACCCAAAACTACCCGTTAACGATAAATGTTAAGGGTTAAACCTGTAGACAATTTAAGTTAATTGAATAAATAGCACTTCTCTATGACCCGCTACATACTGTAGCAGGTTTGTGGGTGTGGGGTTTCCACGCCACCAAGCTGAACAGAAAACTACACGCACAGAGCAGGTCAAAGTCAAGGATGGTTTATTTACTGGTTTCTCACAACCACTCCACCTTCTTCACTATGGGTACAATCCAATATCCACATCCAGTCCATTAGCCGCAATCCAGGGGTCGTCGCCAGAAGGGTTCTTAATCAAGAAAGCAGTCGGTACACAGGGGTTCCAGATGATCACACAGATCCTGTCTGCTACCAGTACTCCATGTGGTTGCTTGCTCTTCCCTTTAACCCCAAGCACTCCCTCTTAACGACCCTCAGCTGTGCATTTTTACGGGAGGAAGTCCTTGTAAGGGTTGGGGGTGGAGCCAGCAGGCTGCCAGACATGCCTTCAATCACTAATCCTCCTCATCGTCATCTACAATATGTTGTTTTAGGGTTTTGTTTAAAGAGCTTGAACCTAGGGCTGCACGTTTATGGCCAAAATGATTATCACGATTATTTTGATCAATATTGAGTTCACGATTAATTATTTAATTATTGTTGATTTTAACCAAAACTAGTTTTATTGTCACATAGGCTCGTTATAACTGCTTTCACATCCATATGGTGCTTCTTGCTAATTAGAAGCATTTTAGTTTTTTAGTCAGACATCCGACTTCAGCTAGAGATAGAATTCCATTCAAACTAGTGCACTGATACACCGGCAGCATTCTACGCCCGTCTCATAGCCGACCAAAGCTTAATTTTACACTTCACTTCTATTTTCAAGCGTTTCTGAAGCGTCTCGACGCCCGGGAAGTGACATGTTGGCGAATATTTTAGACCCGACTTTTGTGGTCCCTCGCAATAACTACAGAGAGGGCTGCCCTCGGTCGGCTGCACGGCAGCCCGGTGGGCAGCGTAAATTCTGTGTCAGACACTTAAAGAGAGTGTTTTCTTTATCACTCTGAGGAGTGCTAGATTGGCTTTGCAAAAAAAAAAAAAAACCTTTGACAGAGCGTTCTATGAACAGAATGATGCATTTGAAATATCACGCAAATTTGATCTTGGGAAGCCAAAATCGTGATTGTGATTAAAATTTGATGAATTGTGCAGCCCTACTTGAACCACAACAGCTTGCATACATATTGCGGTTATTCTTCGTTAACAATGTCTTCGTCTGTCTTTGTCAGGTGACTACGCAGGGTTCCCAGGCTGCGGGCTTCTGCGCCTCCACAGCACCTACCGCCACGACCTGAAGATATACGCGTCGGACGAGGGCAGAGTGCAAATGACCGCTGCTGCTTTTGCTAAGGTCTGTTCTCAGTTCCTCTCGAGGCATTCTATTTGTT
>OMLJ01116057.1:0-10429 GCA_900302595.1 Gadiculus argenteus | reverse complement strand
AACCAAGCTAAAATATTTACATCACTCACCAACTGTCACACGCCACATGTAACTAACTGGAACCAAACGGATAATAGTGACTGAATCATGTCAAATTGGTATTGGTCTTTTGGCCATCAATGATCTAGTTGATCTAGTATAAAGACTGGTGTCTTATGGGAGTGTCTGAGGCTCATGGGTTGTGTGATCTAGATGATATGATATGATAATGCAGTCCTATGGGAGTGTCTGAGGCTCAGTCGTGTGTGATCTAGATGAGCCTGCCGTCCTGGACATGGAGGATCTGGATAGGAGGGCCATCCGTCTGGCCGGTGTCCTGGACCCAGACACCATCTCCCTGGCCTCGGTCACTGCCGTCACCACCAACGTGTCCAATAAGAGGTCCGCACGCACTGCACACATACTGACAGGCATGCGCTGAAATTGGTGGAGGGACTGCGATTTCCATTGGTGGAATCCCATTGTTGTGGTTCATTCCCATAGGTCAAAGCCAGACATCAAGATGGAACCCAGCGCTGGTCGACCATTGGATTATCAGGTGTGTGTGTGTGTGTGTGTGTGCGTGTGTGCGTATGTGTCTGTGTGTGTGTGCGTATGTGTCTGTGTGTGTGTGTGTGTGTGTGTGTTCAGTGTGCACATGTGTATCAATGTGAAACTATTTGTGCTTCTTGTGGATTTCCATGCCTCTTTCAGCCTGCTCAATATTTGTTGCTTAAAATAAGTGAACAAAAGTTAAACGTTTTTTTTAACTGTACATCATGTGTCACTCTGGGTTGCTTGCAGCAGGAACAAAGAGGTAGATAGATAGATAGATAGATAGATAGATAGATAGATAGATAGATAGATAGATAGATAGATAGATAGATAGATAGATAGATAGATAGAAAGATAGATAGATAGATAGATAGATAGATAGATAGATAGATAGATCCAAAGAAACTGGGACTCGGATACGGAAAAGTAACAAAAAGGTTTTTTAGTAAAGAAACTAAATATCTCTGTTCTGTGAACAGACACACAGACACAGGGGAGGGGAAGGAAGTGATTGGACAAGTTAAAGGACGTCTGGTAGAAACACTAAACAAATGGACAAAGTCAGATCATGACATCATGAATATCATTTACAATAATTGACAATACATTGTTTAGTTAATATAGTTATTTAGTTATACATGAGGTTACCTCAGACCAAACCTTTTTATTTGTTAAGCTTGTGAGATAAATAAAGTGATGGGAGCACCAGAGGAAATACAGCGATGACGGATCGCCTGTGACTCGGATCTAAACACTGTATGGGAAGAAATAGTGGATTCATTAGTGGGGCCACAACACACTGCAACACAACACACTGTTCGCTCGGCTATCCGTGTCAGCGGGTAGACAATATAACCATTAAGACTCATGTTGAAAGATATATTTCTTCCCTTATTCCTCTTCCCCTGTGTTCTTTGGCGGAAAGCATAATTAAGCCATTGGGAAACATTGTTGCTTCCTAAACCTGTTGGACCGAAACTAGCATGTCTTCATTTCTGTTTTAAAGATATCGCAAACGTTCACGCACTGCATTCATCTTGACCCAGGGAATTATTTAAGAGGCGCCTGGGAAAATCTGTCAGAGATAATTATTGCCCCTGTGCTAGTTTTTAATAATAGTTGAATGTGAGAGAAGTGTAAATGTTTTCTTTCTTCTTCAACGAGGGGATCAATCTCATGTGTGCCTGCGTTTGTTCAGTCTCCTAGGGATGTGGATCTGTTTTCTTTCCTCCACTGAAGCGCCTCCCAACGTTTTAGGAAAAAATGATGACAATGTCACATTAAAACAAGGACATTTTTATTTCCTTGGAATAATTACACATACACAGCAGACAGTAACACACTAGAATCGACCACCTAAATGGAGACGGGAAATAACTGTCAACCCTAGTCTCTTGATAGATTTAGGGCTCATTTCTGCAAGATAATTGACCTCTGCTCACTTATTGGGCGTCACTCATGAGAGATCAAGATGGGAGGGTGTCTATGTTCCCTGGGTGCTATGTTCCCTGGGTGCTATGTTCCCCTCTTTGTATGAGACTGGGGAACATAGGATCCTTTTTTTAAAAAGGGTTCTATGTTCCTTACTTTTCCCAAAAAGGATCCTATGTTCCCCCATAGGACCCTTTTTTAAAAAAGGGGTCCTAACCCTAACCCTAACCCTCAAAAAAGGGATTTTAACCCTAACCATTTTTCTTTTTCCCCGGTATGTATTGCTACAGGGGAACCTTTTTTTGAGAAAAAAAAAAACAGTCCTATGTTCCCCGAGCGGGGAACATAGGGATGAGCCCCGACAAACGACCTACAATGTTTTTGTTCACTCGCTCAGTGCCGTAACTGTTATCGATGTCAGGAAAATATATTTAATCCCACACCTAGCCTTGCCTCAAGCAAGCCGGCACACTGGTTTCAAACCACTGCTCTATTGGGTCCTAACCATCCTATGTACACACTGGTTTCAAACCACTGCTCTATTGGGTCCTAACCATCCTATAACCATCCTATGTACACTCTGGTCCAGATCAGCATCACAGTGATCGAGGCCCGGCAGCTGGTGGGGCTCAACATGGACCCGGTGGTCTGTGTGGAGATCGGGGACGACAAGAAGTACACCTCCATGAAGGAATCCACCAACTGCCCCTACTACAATGAGGTGAACGGCTTCCTCTGAAACCATGGAGTTCGGCAGCAATATTGCTTCTTTTTAGGGGGAGTATGTAAATGGTAAATGGTAAATGGTCCTCACTTATATAGCGCTTTTATCCAAAGCGGTTTACAGTGTTTTTACAGTGACTGACATTCACCCATTCACGCACGCACACATTCACACACCGACGGCTGAGTCAACCACGCAGGGCGACAGTCAGCTCGTCAGGAGCAATTAGGGTGAGGCGTCTTGCTCAGGGACACCACGACACTCGGCTAGGAGGAGCTGGGGATCGAACCAGCAACCTTGCGATTACCAGCCAACCGCTCTACCTCCTGAGCTAATGCCACCCCTATGTATGTGAGAATTTAAAAGACAGAAATGTGTGTTGCGGTGTGGCGTCATCCAGCTGGGTGGATGGGTGTGTGTAGGCTGTCTGCTCTTTAAACTCAGTGGGACGCCTTTACACAATGCTGCTCTCTGAACAGCCCTGATGCAAGTCTGCACCATGCTGGGATGGGTAATGGCCACCATCGGGAATCGATTCTCACTGTGTGGATCGGACGCTGTGGACAGACACAGTGGAGCCACCCTGGATGTTAAGCAAAGACGACAGACCCTAGCCCTCGTCCACTTTGTGTTCACAACCTTCCCCTCCTTCACGTCCTTCAAGCCTCTGAGCTTCTTCCTCAGAGATGAGGGTGCTCAATGGTTTAGCTTTCGGGAACATATGTGCCTCTTCACATAGAAAATATCAGTTCAAACCATGGCTATCCCTAAGGCTATTCTTTAGAAAATAGAAACCAACTGCAATCTAAGCTCATGTTCATGACATGATTGCAGTTACATAAAAAAAGGCTATTATCTTTCTTCTCCTCCCCCTGATTTCCATTCCACAGCAAGTATCTGCATTACATTATCCTTTCCTGCAAGGCGCCATTAAAAAAGTGAGAGAGCTGCCGGCGTGGATTAACTGCCTCACAAGAGCAGCTCCTGCGCTCAACGGAGTTCTAAGTAACAGATAAGAAAACAATCAATGGTGGGGTGAGCTTTAAAGACTGATTTTTCTCTTCTTTCGCAGTACTTTGTCTTCGACTTCCACGTCCCGCCCGACGTCATGTTCGACAAGATCATCAAACTCTCGGTGAGTAACCGATTTCCCAGAGGGCCAATCAAAGTGCAGCTACGTAACCTGCCATGTATAACTACTTCTTCATACCCCTTCAAGTGCTCCCTCATCAGTGGTGCTAACTACCTTAGTATCAGTCGGTTCTAACATCATAGTACAGCAGACTTTCACTAGTTCATTTTTCTTAAGCAGTTCCCATGACAACGAGAGAGCTAAGGCCTTATGTCATGTTCGTAACGCCGCTCTTCGCTCTTTGTTTATCCACTCAAAGGTTATCCACTCAAAGAACCTTCTGCGGAGCGGAACGCTGGTGGGAACCTTCAAGCTGGATGTTGGCACCGTTTACTCACAGCCTGGTGAATGAATTACCTGTAGCACACAGATCAAGTGTGTTACACACTGCTATACACAAACCACTGTGCAGAAGTAAAACTCATGTTGGTCATGGCATACCTCTTAGCCTCATTATGGGATACAAAAACATCTTGATTACATGTCAAGGTTTTGGTTTCCTAAGACATGAACCAAAATCTATGTAAAAATGTAAGAAATGTCCCCTTGACCTATTTTACTCACTAGCTAATATAATGAACCATGACTGGTTGGCCTGTCCCTTACCCTTACCGCTCCTCCTGTCCCAGAGCACCAGTTCTACCACAAGTGGGCCATGATGTCCGATCCGGACGACATCACAGCCGGGTGCAAAGGATACATCAAGTGTGACATCGCCGTGGTTGGGAAGGGGGACACCATAAAGACCCCACACAAGGCCAATGAGACCGATGAAGACGACGTAGAGGGGTACGTTATACACTTTATCTCTCTTCCCGCACTACAACTACAAAACTACAATAAAGCTCTTGCTCTATACATTTTCAGATTTTTTTTCAACCAGAGTTATTGTAACATGTAGCATGCATATGCAGATTAATACGCATGTCATTACAGTTACAGCCTAGCCACCAGGCCCCTAGCCCATAGGCACTATATTAAAGGGGTGATATGATGCTTTTTCGACTTTTCCTTTTGCTTTAGACTTATATGATGTATTTGTTTTTGAAAGACGCTGAAATTGGTTTTGCCGAAATATGTGAGAATAATAAGGGATATTTTTTAAATACAGGCATGTAACACTCTTCTAGTAGTACCCCCAAATGCAATTATTAACCCTGAAAAAGCATGATATGGGATCTTTAAACTCGCTGGGTTAACCCAAGTGAACTGATGTTGGGCTTTAGCTACATTCCCCCCTCTATATGTGGATGTGTTCCCCAGGAACCTCCTGCTACCAGAGGGGGTACCGGCGGAGAGACAGTGGGCCCGGTTCTACGTGAAGATCTACCGGGCAGAGGGGCTGCCAAAGATGAACACGAACATCATGGCCAACGTCAAGAAGGCCTTCATCGGGGAGAGCAGAGACCTGGTAGACCCCTATGTCCAAGTGCAGTTTGCTGGCCAGAAGGTGTGTGCCGTCACAGTCCATCCTATTTTTATATTTGAATTGTGTTGCTTCATTTGTAAAAAAAAGAAAATGTGCAGTGTAGTGTGAAATAATTAAGTGTATATTTTAGACAGGCTACAATTGTAGTGCTAGGATTTATGTCATGCATTTTGTCTTGATGTATGTGTATGTGTAAATGTCCTGAATAAGATGGAAGAAGCAATATGCAGATAGACACGGTTTATTCTAGTTCAATGTTCATCCAGTAATGAACAGAAGTGGTGTTCTCAGAGCAAACGGACCAAATACACAATTCCACCAGAAAGAGTTCAGCCATGCTGTTTTCCTCTTTGCAGGGAAAGACCACAGTCCAGAAGAGCAGCTATGAGCCCATCTGGAATGAGCAGATCGTCTTTACCGAGATGTTCCCACCACTTTGCAAACGCATGAAGGTCCAGATACGAGACTCGGATAAGGTCAACGACGTTGCCATAGGGACCCACTTCATTGACCTCCGCAAGATCTGTAATGAGGGCGACAAAGGTAGTAAATAGAAATGCATGAACAACCAATGAAAGTGGTGAAGCTTATCAGCATCGTATGAAACATACATATGAAACAAAATGGTTCATCATTAACCAGCAACCTCATGTTACTTCTGAATAATGCCATAATGCTGCATGTTGCCCCCTGGGTGGTCCGTAGGCTTCCTGCCGACCATGGGCCCAGCCTGGGTCAACATGTATGGCTCCACCCGGCAATACACCCTGATGGACGAGCACCAGGACCTCAACGAGGGCCTGGGAGAGGGCGTGTCCTTTAGAGCCCGCCTCCTGGTGTCGGTTGCCGTGGAGATCCTGGACACCACCTCCACTGAGATCGTCAGCTCCACGGAGGTACAGGTGGAGTCTGTCTCCAACATCTCAGAGGTGAGTTGGCCACCCGGTATTGTAATGTGTTATATCGTTGAACTTTAAGGGGCAGTGAACCAAAATATTCTTTTCGCTAACGAAGGGGCGGTGAGCGTGTGTTTCCGTCTGGTGGATGTCGATGGCCGCGTCCAAGAGATTTTTATGGGTGTGGCAGATTTGATAAACAACATTGCTTTTGATTATGCTCATACACAACAACGGTAGCTAGCTAAGTTAGCATGGTTCGTTTTTTTTTTTTACTGTTTACTGTTCCGATTCCAACTGAAACAATGACCCGCTTACACTTAAGAGCGGATTATGTATCAGACCTCCCTTGGTCAAACAGCTCCACTCCACAATCTCTACGATGTCCGTGATCATGGGGCAAAGTGGCAGAGCGAAAACACAGAAGCATCAGGGCTACTGGAGAGCAATGAAAGGTCCTCCAACTTGACCCCTGTTATTGAGCGAGTAAGCCATGCATTAACTCTCCATGCCCCCTTTACGTTGACGTGCTATAATGGCTCCATGGGAACTTCACATGATAGTGCTACTGCAGACCATGATCTCAGAACATGAGATTTGTGTGTCCTCATCCTCACCAAGCTGCCAGGGTCTGGGTGTTTTCATTCACTCCACTTTGCCGATTCTGAGCCATGTTTCTGTGTAAATTGTGCCTTGAGGGGGAGAGGAGGAAGACATAAAGAGAAAATTCACACTACACTTACCACGGTTAATGAGTGCCAAAATGCAGGCGCAGGAAGCAATTAGGTGGAGGCCGAGTTCAGTTTTCTTGCTTTTAAGAATGAACAAAATTGTTCCTATATCTCAAATGAACCACGTAATTAAACGCTGCGTCAGAGCGGTTATACACTGACACTATACTATGATTAAGTGAATGAAACACAAAATCAATTTATGAATGTATGTAGTAGAACCTGATTCAGCACTTTTAAAAACTCCCCCACACTCTCCTGTTCAGAGCGCAACTGGGAAAATAGAAGAATTCTTCCTGTTTGGCTCATTCCTGGAGGCCACCATGATTGATCGGAAAATTGGAGACAAATCCATCAGCTTTGAAGTCACAATAGGTAAGTCAGGTCCCTGCACATTTATTGATCTAATGATAAAATAGATTAAAAAAAAATGGTCCTCATTTATATAGCGCTTTTATCCAAAGCGCTTTACAGTGATTTTACAGTGACTGACATTCACCCATTCACACACGCACACATTCACACACCGACGGCTGAGTCAACCACGCAGGGCGACAGTCAGGAGCAATTAGGGTGAGGCATCTTGCTCAGGGACACCACGACACTCGGCTAGGAGGAGCCGGGGATCGAACCAGCAACCTTGCGATTACCAGCCAACCGCTCTACCTCCTGAGCTAATGCCGCCCCGAGGTAGAGCGGTTACATTTTGTGTACAGCTCTTGCTTATATTGTTGGACTTACACAATATAACATTAATTAAATGTAAAATGAAAAATGATATATATTCCATAAAAGTTCCATGTAATTCTGTGACCTACTCCCGCAGGTAACTATGGCAACCAGATAGACGGGGTGAGCAAGCCGTCATTGGCCAAGAAGAGGAAGAAAGACGGGGAGAGTGACGAAGAGGAGTCGGACCTTATCCAGAACTCCAGCGAGGACGAGGTTGAGGAGGAGGGAGAGCTGCTGTCCGTCTCCTCCACCCCCCCACTGAAGCCCTTCATCACTGACAGGTGGGGGGGCGGACCCGAGGTCAAAGGTTGCATTGGAGCAATTTAGATTGCTCTTGCTCTAAAATAGCTATTGCTTAGGGCATTTTCTGGTAGGAATTTCCCCGTTCAAAAAAACACGGTCTCTGTGACATTTTTATGTGAAAGAAATAGTTTTTTTTAACAAAATGTATAAAATAAGTACGAACTCTGAAAAAGCAAGAAATTATTATTTTTTACATTTTTCAAAGGAAGTAGACAAATCTCTGTATTAATGTCCATCGTGTGCATAGCTTTGGGGCTATGCTTCCCCATACTCTGCTTTCACTGTGTGCTTTCTTAACCGATCTGATGGTTGTACACGACAGGAACTACTTCCACTTGCCCTACTTTGAGAAGAAGCCCTGCATCTACATCAAGAGCTGGTGGCAGGACCAGCGCCGGCGCCTGTACAACTCCAACATCATGGACAAGATGGCCGACAAGCTGGTCAGTCTGAGCCTTTCCCCTTTCACAGGATTCTGGGTAAAGACCGGAACTGAAGTTTATACATACAGTATATAGTGAATTGTATCCTTTTTTCACATGATACACTCATGGCCTCTAAAATGGCAAATGGACTGCATTTCTAGAGCAAAGTGCTTTACAATCATTGCCTAACATTCATCCATTCATGCACACATTCATGCAACAACATGCAAGGCAATATTGCAATATTTAAATGTATTCTATTCTCTTTCTTCTATCTACTGGAACTGAGTGATTGTAATGACACCGATTCCCCCCAGGATCGATGAAGCGTCGGAATGTAAAGGGTTGAGAGCTGAAGCTAATGTTGTGTCCACCAGGAGGAGGGTCTGAACGACGTACAGGAGATCATCAAGACGGAGACGGCCTTCCCTGAGCGCAGACTCAGAGGAGTGCTGGAGGAACTGGGTGCAGGCTGCAAGTACGTTCTTCTACAATGTTCTTTAGGCTTCTGGAATGCATTTATACAGTGCTTTTCTAACCAGCGGCCACGCAAAGAGCTTTACAATACTGGCTCACATTCACCCATTCATGCGCACATTCACACACTGACGGTGGTGTCAGCCATGCTAGACGACAGCCAGCTTGTCTGGAGCAGTTAGTACACATACACATTCTTCATTCAATATTTCACCACAGTTTAATATATAACATTACAGGACACTTCTGCTGTTTAAATCATGCACTACAAGTCCATCATTACCAACCATAGTCAGATATAACCATCTGCAGGATGTTGCCCAGCCCTGCATGCACTGGAATGTTTTTCTCGGCTCAGATGAGCCAAGAGATATTAAAGGTGTCTTTCTCGTTGTTCATCCAGTCGTTTCGTGGCGCTGGCTAACAAGGATATGAACCAGGCTGGCAGAACTAGGCTGGATCGAGAACGGCTCAAATCCTGCATGAGAGAGATGGTACGCTGGCTGCTGAGCTAATAGCGGGAAACCAAGGAAATTGGGGGTGTCAGGTTGAGGGTTGAGAGTTTATCTGTGTGTGGGAGAGAGATAAATTGTTAATCATGGAAGATACTACATTTACTGCATCAAAATAATAATGCAAATACAAAATAAATATCCTATGATTACCTAGAAGAAAATCCAAATGAGTTATAATCGTCAATGATATTTACAAATATAACGTCCAATGCATCCAATGCATAACGAGGCCACTGACACACTGTCGCCCCCTGCAGGACAGTATGGGCCAGCAGGCCAAGCAGCTGCGCACGCAGGTGAAGAGGAACACCATCAAAGAGAAGCTCAAGCTGGTGCAGAATTTCCTGCAGAGGCTTCGCTTCCTCGCTGACGAGGTACACCGGCTTTCAGTGTTACCGGCTACAACCGTTCTTCTCAGTGTTTATGTTTAGCTTTCTCGCTGACATTGGTTAGACTTGTTTGAAAGTGTATTTAGCACATTCCTCCAATTTGCAACACTGACTTTGAACAAAAGGATATAAATATTAATGTATCTGTATTTATTGGTCGCTTTGGATAAAAGTGTCTATTAAGTGCCTATTAAGACACACAACCATACTGTTTTTATACATAAATAAAACTGTGATACACATCTCCACATAACTTTAAAGGTGTCCTTCCAAAGCTTTTCAGATCTTATTTGGTGTTTTATTAGTCCTTAATGTGCTTAATGTAGAAAGTAAATAAGGTGCCAAGTCAAACCGGGAAAAGTAATTCCGGAAATTATGTTTTTAGAGGACCAATCACAGCCCTTGCGTCTGCGTAGCCCCTCGACGCAGTGACGGACAGTTGAAAAATATTACGCACAGCCGGAGACGACGCAGAGGCTCTCCGACAGGCTCTCCGGCTACGGAGAGGGCTGTGTAGCCTACGTACAGCACTTTACGCAGGAGTATAAATCAGGCTAAGGCTCGATCCCATTACTGCCCTTAACCCAAACCCTCTGTCTTAACCCTACCCCTACCCCTAGCCCTACCCCTACGAAATGGGACGACAACCCCCAGTTACAGTACGTCATTAGTAGTCGTTGACATGGTTTGGATCTTTATTTATTGATGTAT
>OMLJ01116056.1:0-12874 GCA_900302595.1 Gadiculus argenteus | reverse complement strand
CTCTACCTTTGTCTCCATCCTGTTCATTGGAGATGCGTCTCAGGTCGATGTAGTGGGTTCCTATGGCAACGTCATTCATACTGCCCTCATCCCAGACCTGGTGAGAGAGAGAGAAAGAGTTACGTGATGTCTTGCTCCTGGGGTTAGGGTAGAATGCAGGATATATTCTAGTCTCCATTTTATGCTTTTATTGTCCTCTGGTTCACTTGTAACTAGTTGCTAAATAGTTGTTATCTCTGGTTCAAATCAGTTCCTAATTGTCCTATGTGTCTATAGAGGATGGTCTATATAGGCTGGTCTATAGAGAAAGCGGAGGTTTGGCTACAGAGGCAGAGAGGGGAGATCAAAGTAAAAGAAAGCAACACTGGTTGAAATAAATCCTCACCAAATCTACTATCTACTATCTACTCATCTAAGTCTACTATCAAAAATACAGTGTGTATACAGAGTATACAAATACAGAGTGCTGCTGAGTCTAACTAAGACTAGAAGTTACATGGCACAGTGACAAGATCACTGCATTTCCCTCCCTATCACCTTTAGGTTGGAGGGTGATGTGATGTGGTGAGGATGATGTGGTGAGGATGATGTGGTGAGGATGTGATGTATTGATGTTATTATCCAGAAGTGTTCTGAGACTGTTTCGATGGTGAGACTGCACTTTGAATAATAAATTGATTGAATGATGAGGGTGATGTGATGCGGTGAGGATGATGCGGTGAGGAGATCCCTAACCCTCACCTGGATCTTCATCCTCTGACAGAGCGGGGGGAACATCTCCCTGAAGACAATCTGTTCGTTCCACACAGGGTCCGCCGTGGACTTCTGGGTGGACGTGCGGCCCTGGGGTCACAGTAGGAGATCAGAGACAGAGAGAGAGAGTGTTCACGGAGCTGGAGGTATGATGGGAGAGCTGGAGGAGAGATCAGAGAACCAGATCTTGGGAACGCTCCCTCCCTCCCTGCTTCACATTGAGGAATGCTGCAGAACTCCATCCACACACCGGTGCTAGCTATGGGAGGAGATGCACTGATTGGGCAGAAATGCCCCAGCAGCATTTCACTAATAACATACCAATAATAATGTATACCAAAGGACTCTACGCTACAGCAGTTATCGTAGCAGATAGCATGAGGATGGACTGACGGTCTGCCTGAAGAAGCTGACCACCACGTAGGGGTCGATGAGTGCCGTGGCGTCCCCGATGAAGGCCTTGGTCACGTTGGCCATGATGCTGGAGTTGTTTCGGGGCAGGCCCTCTGCCCTGAAGACCCGCACGTAGAAGCGGGCCCAGGGCCGCTCCCCCGACAGACCCTCCGGGAGCAGCAGGTTCCTGGGGACAGGTGCATTCTGAGTCATGGAGGACGCCCGTGGGCCGTGGGCAGCAGGTGTTATCATTCTGATGAATATGATGCTTCCCTGATCCTGGATCAGTAAACGTGTCTCATTGCGGTGTTCAACATGTGTGATCTATCTGATCACCATGCTAACCAGACCTTCAGATGTCTGGAGGTTGGCGGAACTAAATCTCACTTCTCGATCTCTTCCTCCGCATCGCTGGCCTTCTGCCCAGGGGGCGTGGCATCACCCTTCCCCGACACACTGATGTCACACTTCACGTAACCTTTGACTCCTGTGCTGAGGTCACTCGGGTCAGTCAGCACCGCCCACTTATTGGTGAACTGGTGACCTAGAGAGAGTAGAGGAGGAGAGAGGGGAGGAGAGGAGAGGAGGAGGGGAGAGGAAGAGAGAGGAGAGGATGAGTAAAGTGAAGGAGTGAAGGAATAAAGACAGGAGTGGATGGGAGGAGTGGAATGGAAGGAGAGGAGGAGGAGAGAGAAGAGGAGGTGGAGAGAGGAGTAGAAAGGAGGAGATGAGATTCCTTAGATTTGAGACCAAGTAGGGTCTGTACCAAAAAACTATCTTTAGGGCAACTAGTCTACTGGTAGAGCAGGCAGAGCAAGGTGAGAACCCAACGAGAGTGTGAATGAGGAACGGAGCACCTGGCTGCCGATAAACTGTGCCCACGTCAAGCTTGAAGGACCCGACAGAAAAACTCCTTAACATCTTGGAATGGACCACCTAGAGAGAGAGAGAGAGAGAGAGAGAGAGAGAGAGAGAGAGAGAGAGAGAGAGAGTTTGCTCTATTCTAAAATGAGTGGATCAATATTTATCTTGGATCAGAAGGTAACCTCTGACTGGTGGTTGATGAGATGACTTACTGACAGCCGGATGATCTTGTCGAAGAACAGCTCTTGATGGGCGAAGAAGTCAAACACAAAGTACTGCAGAAGAGAGAACAAGCATTAGCATGAGCACTAGCATGAAGGTTAGCATGAGCACTAGTAGTGGAGGTTAGAATGAGCACTAGGCAAGGCAAGGCAACTTTATTTATATAGCACTTTCCATACATGAGGCAGACTCAAAGTGCTTCACATAGAAACATTGTCATACAATAAAATAAAATAATATATCAAAGAAAGCATAGGCAAAGTTAAAAATATAGATAGAAAGTAAAGGCAAAGTTTTAAAAAAGCATCTAGAAATTGCAATGTATTTAAGATTTAGCAGAAAGCTAAAGCAAATATAAAAGTCTTCAGTCTTGTTTTAAAAGTGGTCAGAGTTGGGGCAAGTCCTAAATCCTCAGGGATCTGCCGCCGATTGATCTATAACGTGTCTGACCATGTCCATTGCTGCAGGTAAGAGAAGCTCTTCCACTATTCTGTGGGCTTTCTTGGCCTTTGCAAAACGATGAGCTACGTGGTAAGATGTGGAGTGCCTGTCCTTGTTTGGAACATGATGATGTTAGGCACTTCTGTGATGCCCTCAGCTCATGGAGTCGTCTTCGAAAGTACTCGACTGGTTCGTCTTTGCACATGGGATGTTTTGTTTCTAAATTATATTTCAATGTTGAGGGTTTCATGCCCTCTTGTGCGAGCACTTCACTACATACCACACACTGGGGTTTGAGCCCTTTTTTATTTTCAATGTACGGAAATCCATATTTGCACTTCTACCTATTTAGCTATTGCCCAGACATCATGGCTACCCTACTGTACGTCTTTCACCCACATCTGTCAAAATAAAAGTCTGACATCAGATCGATGGCCTAATCACTGGAACTATTTTTTGTTTTTCTATTGTTAACTTTTAATTAATTTAATCTGTGGAACAGCTGCGATGATGATTTACACATGTTCAATACAAAAAACTACTCCTACACTCCCTGACCCATTCAAAACAAGTCCGCAACCCACTTTTGGGTCGCGACCCACCAGTTGAAAAACACTGGTCTAGAAGGCTTATGTAGTGGAAGAATATCAGTTAAATATTATGGGGCTAAACCATGTAGGGATTTCCCCTGCAGCAAACTCGCGCCACTACACTTGCAGCTGGAGAGGCATGTCGGCGAAAAGCAGAGGCGTGTTCCGGCGCAAATGATACTACTAAAAAATGCGCCACCTCAACTGTGCATTTTGCTTTCCAGAAATTCCACATGTTTCTAATTAAAGTTTTCTACAAGATCATCAGCAGAACATGGGTTGAGAGGTGGTAGCAAGGAGATGGCCTTTTTAAAAAGTACATTAGAATGTTCATTGATATACCGTTTTTTGACAGTATTTGACTTTGTCTGTATGTCGGGAATAAAAGTAAAAAAAACTAGCATCAAAGTTAGCATGAGCACTAGCATGAAGGTTAGCATGAGCACTAGCATGAAGGTTAGCATGAGCAGAAGCATGAAGGTTAGCATGACCACTAGCATGAAGGTTAGCATGAGCATGATAGTAAGAAGAGCCTGTACCTCGTTGAAAAAGGGGGCGTTGGTTCCCTCTTTAACGGACGTCTGTTTCCTCTCGTCTCCGATCTCGATAACCACGCTGGGGTCCATGTTCTCACCCACCAGCTGCCTAGCCTCAGTGATGTTAACAGCCACCTGAGAAACACACACACCATTAACATGTCATTAACATGAAGAAGAATCATCTAAGCGTCAAAACATCATCATGTTTTCCCATGATTTCCAGCACTGTGAACGCACCATAACACTGTCCAACAACGTGTCCAACACCGTCCATGGGCGTCGCCCATGCATTTGACTTGGTTTGCAGTTTGAATTATATTGAATTGAATTGAATTATAGTTTTAAGTTCAAGTAGTTTGGAGTAGTTATAGTTTTTAAGTTCAAGTAGTTTAGACCCCCCACATTTCCCATCAAAAATATTAGTGCATGACTGGTCTACTAGTCCAGCGTTCTTTCCATTGCGTCACAATCAAATCCGTTCCACTTTATCTGTAGGAGGAATACCCATATCAATAGAAATCCACACTTCCTAACACACAGCCACATCATGCACGCATTTTCAAAACATGCACCAAAGCAAGCCTATGTTGAGAGTCGGATCAACAACAGCAACAGACTTAGCAACACAGTCTGTCATTGTCAAAATGTCCAGCTTTTTTTTTTTCAGATATTTTGCCTATATTTTAGTGCCAGGCCATGTTAGATTGTTAACTTGTTAATTTAATCAAAACAATTAAAAAATGACCTAGCCTACCAGGAAACCTTCGAGCCTAGGCTGGTCTCCAACATTGACTGTTTGCCACATCCACCAAGAACAACTTGATAAAGTTGACATACGGGAGTTTGACAGTTTTTTTTGCAAATGACAAAAGAGGTCACACTTTTGGAGCCTTTGTATGATCTCAGCTAAATACTTTTGTTCTAATTGTAAAAATCCAGCTGTAGGCATAATACAGAGAATAGGGAAGAATATGATTATAGGAGAAGAAATGTAATGAAAGGACAAAAATAAAAAGGAAAATCCACAATGGGGATTAGGGGCAGTTGGGTAAAAGCACTGCCTACTGACAATCAATTTTCAAAGTTATCTGTTGCGCAAGCAAAAATGCCACTAATATGGACGTTCATACCATAAAACATGTCCTAACAATCGATTAATTTGTTTTTATAGATAGCAACAACAGAGGCCGCCATTATTGTTTATGCATGTGTGACGTTACTGGGAGTACATCGATCTGGTACAAGTTCACAGGTAGTGAATTACGGGTTTGACTGCCGTTCCATGGCACTTTCACGGGTAGAAGGTTGTGAAACAGCCCAGTCTCACGGCATATCGTGCTCATGCGCACAAACGTTATTAATGTATTGAATCGTGTTCCAGAGCACGATAATCTGACTTTTTTCACGCTACACAGAACGAAATGTAAATGAATGGGAGCATTTCCCCACCTTTTTGTGCTGCACAGAATGAAATGTAAAGCAATGCATTTTGAACGGGAGCGTTTCTCCGACGTAACTCTAACCCTACCCCTACCCCTAACCCTAAACCCTAACCCTAAATCCTAATCCTAAACCTAACCCTAAACCCTAATCCTAACCCCCTAATCCTAATCCTAACCCTAACCGTAACCCTGTAACTCTAGCGTAACCCTGTTCAAAATGTATTGGTTTACATTTCGTTCTGTGTAGCACGAAAAAAGTGAGAAATACGTGCTCTGGGACACGATACATAGATGAATAACGTTTGTGCGCATGAGCACGATATGGCGTGATACCGGGTGTGAAAACATGAGTTACAGGTTGCCTGGAACGCCCCATTACACTGTGTTTAATGGGATCCATGGACCGGTAAGGTTTACCTGGAAGCTCTGTGGCTTGCTGTCTTCTTTCTGGATTTGAGTGTTCAGAGGACACCTGGGGGAGAAGGAGGGGAGGAGGAGAGGAGGAGAGGAGGAGAGGAGAGGAAAGGAGAGAGAAGAGGAGAGAGGAGACGTGGGGAGGTTAAGAGGAGAAGATTAGGGAAAAGGTAAGTGATCAGGAGCTGACATTTTGTGAAACCATTTGAAGGAATCAAACATTCTTTAGAGTCAAACACACACACACACCTCTTGGTGGGGGGCGTGAGTGGGGGAGGAGGAGTGGGGGAGACGCCTGGCACCTCCTCCTTTGTCCTCCTCTCCTCTTCCAGAAGAGCTGAAGAACTTGAAGCTGTTTCTACATCTACACACACATGTACACTCATCAACAACACAATGTATACATATATCTCTATACCCAGTATATCTCCCCTACAGCTCTATACATATATCTCTATAACCCCCAGTATACCTCCCCTACAGCTCTATACATATATCTCTATACCCAGTATATCTCACCTACAGCTATAGACATGTATCTCTATACCAAGTTTACCTCACCTACAGGCTGTAGGTGAGATATACAGTATACATCACCTACAGCTCTATACATATATCTCTGTAGCCCCCAGTATATCTCCCCTACACCTCTATACATATATCTCTATACCCAGTATTCGTCACCTACACTGCCCTACAAAGGCAAAGTGCAGTAACTACGTATTTTATCAAAATTTAGTTAAGACTGAAAATGGGCTTTATAACACCTCCTTTGTCTTGTGCCAAAAACTCTTGGTCCAACTGTGTCCCGTTTTAGAGAAATCACTATGTCAAATCACAAATCACTATGTCATGTGGCCAGTATGAAAACTTTGAAGGCCTTTTTCTCAGTTTCAATGTTGGCGTAGTTACTGCACTTAGCCTTTGTAGTAACAGCTCTATACATATATCTCTATAACCCCCAGTATTCCTCACCTACAGCTCTATACATATATCTCTATAACCCCCAGTATTCCTCACCTACAGCTCTATACATATATCTCTATAACCCCCAGTATTCCTCACCTACAGCTCTATACATTCTATACACAGTATACCGCACCTACAGCTCTATATACATATCTCTATAACCCACAGTATACCTCACCTACAGCTCTATACATATATCTCTATACCCAGTATATCTAACCTACAGCTCTATACATTCTGTACCCAGTATTCCTCACCTAAGGCCCCCTCATTGGTCAGCACCAGGCCAGTGTTTGTTTTCTTCTTCTTCTTCACCTTCAGACCAAACATCCCCTTTGCCTTCCTGTTGTCATGACAACCACCCTCACCCCATCAGACATGTTGCTACTGCAATATACTATATATTATACTGTTATGTATTAATTTAACACACATTATTACTACATTACATTAGACACAATATAAAGTCAATAAAGGTGTAATGTTGACGATGAGAATTCAGGTATCAGAATAAAAAAATAAAAACAGCTTTGTATAACATAATATATCAGTGTGTGTGTGTGTGTGTGCGTGTGTGCGTGCGTGCGTGTGTGCGTGCGTGCGTGCGTGCGTGCGTGCGTGCGTGTGTGTTCTGGTAGCTCACCGTCGGCGTGCTGCAGGACTGTCCGTAGCGTCCATTCAGCTGAAGAACAGAAACACCAGAACCTTCTGCTTTACACGATCAAAGTCAGGAACCAGAACCTTCTGCTTTACACGATCAGTCAGGAACCAGAACCATCTGTCCTAAACTAAAAGAACCAGAACAAATAACCTTCTGTCGTACACGATGAGAACCTAACCACAAGGAAGCCAGAGAGCAAGCAGGTCACAATGGAGGTTCAGGACTCTCTACCTCTCCTCTCCTCTATCTTGTCCCCTTGTCATTTCCTCTCCTCATTAGAGCAGAAGTCGTGTGATTCTGATGACAGGATCAATCATCACATCAGTGTCCCACTCCCTCTCCCTCCTCCTCGAGGATCAACCTGAACACACACATCGTGCTCCAGTCCATAGAGAGTTGTATCTGTTCACCCAGCCTCATAGTTTAAGGCGCAGGTCACAGTAGCAATGCCTCTGTCCTTACATCTTCCTGCTGTTGTTGAGGTGAGAGCTGTTTGTTCTTCGAGAGCATTGTGTTTTTAGGACGGACCTTCTAATTCCGGCTGTATGTCTTAACAGCTCTGCACTCACACAATATACTGACACTGTTTGACATGACCAGTACTGGTCTGTTAGACTGGCCCCCAGTGGTACTGGTCTGTTTGAATCAGTCTGAACATCAAATTGTTTTACCAGCCTTGTTTTTTAATCCAGTGTGTGTTTCAGGTGAGCAAATACCTCAGGTGTATTCTAGTAGTACCTCAGGTAGGAGTACCTCAGGTGTATTCTAGTAGTACCTCAGGTGTATTCTAGTAGTACCTCAGGTAGTAGTACCTCAAGTGTATTCTAGTAGTACCTCAGATGTATTCTAGTAGTACCTCAGGTGTTTTCTAGTAGTATAGGTGATTATCTTGACAGACTCACAGACTAATGTGAGTCACTAATGTGACTCACATTAGTCTGTGAGTCTGTTTGTCAAGAGGATCCGGGTCGTTAAACAAACAGCTTCAGTCCAGAGAGTCCAGAGTCTTTATGACCACTTCCTGTGAAGGTCACCTGACTCCAGGTGAAGTTTATGCAATGCAATTACTTTGGCTGCATTCTACGAACTAGTAATAATACTAATGGTATAACGATGGTAATACTATGAATACTGAGTAAATAGTACTAATTACATTATTATGATGCATAATTAGCCTGGTGTATCATTTCTCTGATTCTCGATCTGACCAACCGGAAGAGTGTGTAAATAAAACCAGGGGACATCCCTCAGTCAATAGTCTGGTTTCATCTGCTGTGTGTGTGTTGATGAGGATCATGAACAGGATGTGAGAGGTAGCTAGATATACAGTCCCACCCCTGGTAAATACAGCTCAGTGAATCTTAGCTGAGCCTGCGCAATTCACAGCCAGCTGCACTTCTAGCGTAGCGGGACACTTCTCCTACCTCCTTCTCAAATAAGTTATATATATGTATATACTATAGCCACTATTTTGAGGTAAAAAAAGGTTTGGCCACTACGGTTAAGGCATGTGTGTAACATTTCTGCATTAAAGCATCTCAAACCGACTACACCCATGTTACATTGAGTTGGGGTGTGCACTAACATCAAAATAGTTTCAACAATGTTTTTGTAGGGTTCCTCTCCTGGGGAACAGAGAGAGGAATTTTCCTCTTTCTCTCTCTCTCTCTCGCTGAGTTGGTTGTGTCAAAGCAGCGCTCGTTGAATTAAAGATTTTGGCCATGTTGGCCGGTTATTTACTTATTTATTTTCTACTAAGTGACTACTGAGCGTAACATTGTTGTACCAGAAAAAACGACTTTGATCGGCTCTGCGCCAGCAGCAGTTTTGCTGTTAACAGTGAGGTAAGATGGCTACACCATGTGACCCACCAGACCGAGACTCACTGCCAGGCTGTGACCCACCAGACCCAGACTCACTGCCAGAATGAAACGTGTTGAAAACGGTCTCCAATGATAAATAACACACTGGCTCAATTGGAAATGAGGTCTGAAGGGAGAGAAGGGAGAGAAGCAGAATGGGTTTAGTGACAGTGGTGAACCATACTAAACGCCCTACCCATAGTATAGGTCTGTAAAATGCTAATCAAATCCAAACAAATGTATTAATTACGCACACACAACAACAATTAGTTCATCAAACTAGGTCTGATGACGACTTCAAACTAGGACTTTGGCTCTTGTTGTGACTGAGGTTCTCCTAGTGGCAGTAATAACATGTTATCCTTTAAATGTTTGAGATGTTTAGCTGTACCATGAAAAATAAGGTAAAACTAGGAATAGATAACGTAATACACTAGTTGAGCCTCATCACACTGGCTCCTTGTAACATTGAGAATTTATTAGTTATTATCTTATATATAAGATGCCTTATACTCGTTTTACATCATTAACATGTCATTGATGTTCATTGTTCATTCAAGGATGAACAAGGATGTTCATCCTTGACTTGCTTTTCACAATTGAGGTAGCGTCTGCATCCTTGAAGCATCCCGAGTTCAACGACCCCTACTACGTCTGATTTTTCAATTTAAACTTTATTTGCCCATGAGAGCGAATATGGCGATGAAGCCGCAAAACAGGAAGTGAGCCAACATCTCTGTGCTATAATTAGCCACATTTTCAACAAACTTGCTACATGGACAGCCAAAAGTTTAATCCCAGCAGCTCTGCAGCCCAGCTTGACCTCCTCATTGCTGCTTGCAGCTATATTTTTTAATCATGATTGTTATAAATAAGCTATTCCTACTACATGAAGATATAATAACTATACATGCTAGCTTCCGATTTCATTAGTTTAGATGCTACATGAAGGTATAATAACTATACCTTAGGTATAATAGCTTCAGATTTCGCTAGTTTAGATGCTACATTAAGGTATAATAAGAACGCAAAACACAAACAACAGATTCTTTAGTGAAATTACATTGATCACTTTATAGTAAAACAAAAGTTCTTAATCTTTGGCCAAGCCCAGGGAACAGCAATACGACATCCAGGTCATGGTAGAGGTACCAGCGCAGGAGTTTTATCACATCGAGTTCTTCATCCTCAGATTCCTAAGACACCAAGAGTACAAATCTCCTGCAGCATTCTGTGTTGGAGCCCATGGAGAGCTGGCTTTTCACCCTGAGCTCTTGAGGTCAGCAGCTTCCTCCGCCAGTCTGCCAACTCATGCCTTGCTCAAAGACACATCCAGGTCAGCCCACGACAGCTTCTTCTTCACACACTCTTCTCTTCTACCTTGTCATGGGAGGTTTTCAACTACCAGACCCACCAAGGCACGGTTCTTGGTCCTAATGCTAGTCTCCAACTTCACACTTCAGCTAAGGAACATATATGTCTGTAAAACAGGAAGAACACAAACCTCACCAGACCATGGGGAATAGACTACATCATATGTTCCAACCACGACCACTAGAGGGCAGAGAAGACAAGAGCAAACCAGATAGGCCACCAACACATGCAAAAAGATTCCAGTGTCTTATGATCTCATTTGCTGACCCACATTGTTTTGAGCCAAAATGCAACCTGATCATGCAGGACATCATGATCAGAGAAGATCAGAGATCAGAGATTCCTCAAAGCATTGAATGAGAATGAATGAATGTTTATACCTGAACTGGTCTTGTATATAAACTAGTGTATATACCGAACAGGCACTAAATCCTGAACAGGTGTTTATAACTGAACAGGTGTTGAACATGTGACCAGGTAAACGGGAGTGGAAGGCATGGATACCTTCAGGGTTGAGTATCAATGCCTGGAGGAGGTCAGACAGAGACACGATCCCTTGGACCACATCCTTACTGTCCACCAGCACCAGCCGATGCACCTGCATCACATTATAATACTCTATTTATTTGATCTTATTAAACCTTTATTCAACCAGGTAAAAGTCTCATTGAGATTTAAAATCACTTGTCCAAAACACACAGTTCTCACACAATTAAGTTTTGGGATTTCATAGTTGTACATGTTTATATATGTGCATATATATGATTATAGATATATATACAGTATATGTTGACATATATGCATATGCATGTCCTATACCTCAGCTTTAGCGATGCGGTCTATGATGGTCTGCAGGGTCTCGTAGGGGTAACACTTGAGGACCCCCTCCATGGAGCAGGACCTGCTTTCCAGCGCCTCCTGCATGCTCATGTTCAGGTTGTTGTAGTTCTTCTGGGCGGCTAGATTCTAATCAATCAAAGAACCCACACACATGTTAGCTTCACTTGACACCACTACTTCAGCCTAGCGTCACTGAAGACCATCATGTTATACAAGCTAGTTTCATTCTAAATACAGACACACACTTTCATATTCTTATATTCTAGCCAACTATGGTTTAGATTGACACTTACTATAACATCAAAGCGTGAGTACAGAGCCACAACTTTCCCTGGTGAGAGAGAGATAGCCAGACAGGTAGAAAGTTACATCGTTGATTCTTGAAATGTTTGAGTAAGAGAAGATGGGAACTCTACAAGATTTTGCTACATCTCTGTTTATTTATTTTATGTGTCTGAATTGATTATCTGCCATTTTTTTTAATTTTGAAAAAAAACTCCCAATAGATAGGTTCTTAGACTGAGGTGAAAATTATTTGGTAGTTAGTTTATGCTCACTTTGGCCAGGAATATCTCCTGACCACTTTGAGCTTCAGTTATATAACTCCTCATGAAGAACAAATGCCTCTGAATAACACATAACACAAAATGACATGGCTCAAATTGTTCTCATCAGCTTCAAGGTGCCAAATAATAGGGCAACTTCAACATCATCCATCACCAACAAATGTGTACCTGGTGTACTTAAAGAAACATAGGTAAAAATGTACCTATGTTGTCTTAAGTTCATCCAGGACTTTAAGGGCTCTTCAGTGATCGATTGAAGAGGCCTATCACCAGACCCAAGCTCAGCTTATTCCATCCTTTATAAAAAACAAAGAAGGTCGTAATGGCTGGTTTAGCCTTTGACCCTGATAAGCAGAAATGTAAACTCCGGAAACCTGTTGTGGGGACATTTAAAGTCAGGTCATATCATGCCACTACAATAGTAGTAGTGTTTTTCTCTGAAAAACATTCCTGAAAACATCCCAGTCAGTGCAGTCGAAAAACCTGCTGGTCCACTTCTTAAAAGGTCTCATGTCTTGCCATCAGGTGAAGGTGTGATTATCTGGTACAAGCTGTTTACCACAGGGAAGGAATGATTTTCATAGTGACATCACATGTGGTCGTGTCCACCCAGATATTTGATGGATAGATGAGCAACGTTTTCTACAGTCAACTGGGTAGGCTGGTAGACTGGTAGACTGATCTATCCAGCACACATCTAGGTGGACACACCCAAGCCATGATGTCACTATGAAAATCATTCCTTCCCTGTGCTAAACAGCTTGTACCAGATAATCACACCCACACCTGATGGCACACCTGATGGCAAATATACAACGAACTGAACGAGTTAGACGGCTGATTTAAAGACATTGGGACAGTCCTGCCACCATCTCCCGCGAACCAATCCACCAGGTCAATGAATGACCTGCACTACGAGTGGTTTCTCGACAGTGGATATGCTT
>OMLJ01116048.1:6347-16508 GCA_900302595.1 Gadiculus argenteus | reverse complement strand
CGCGACACCTACAGTGCGCTCTAAAGCGCGCATCCCATTGGTCCGCACTCATACTGTGAGACACTGTAAGATGGCGCCGAGCGAAACATGAGCGTCCGAGTCCTGAACACAGAGGCTCCTTACTACCAGAACCATTAAGGAACCCAACACAGGCTCCTCACTACCAGAACCATTAAGGAACACAACACAGACACGCGCGCGGCTGTCATTCTTCACGCTCTCGCTTTCTGGAGAGAGAAAAAAAAAAAAGAAGAAAGCCTCGCGAGAGGAGCGGAGTGAACCAGGCAGCCCGGGAGACAGAGGTAGCTAACGCGCTAGCCACCGTTAGCTCCCCCCAGCGGGACTCGAACCCGCGGCGGTCCGGCGGACGCTCCGGTCCCGCGCGGGGAGCCGCACGCGGAGGGGGGACACACGTGGTGCTCGCGCTGCGGTCACTGGCGACACTTTGTATCCATTAAACCGCACGCGGCCACTCAGTGAGCCTCCCATTGGCTGCTGGTGCAGCCGTCAAAACAGCGCGCGAGCACAGTCCGCCTGTCGCCATATCGTTGTGATATGTTGTTATATCGTTGTGATATCGTTGTTATATCATTATTATATCGTTGTGATATAATTGTGATATCAACGTGATAATTGTGATATCAACGTGATATCGTTATCATATGTTGTTATATCGTTGTGATATCAACGTGATATCGTTGTGATATGTTGTTATATCGTTGTGATATCAACGTGATATGTTATATCGTTATGGTATTGTGATATCGTTGTTATGTCATTATTATATCGGTGTGATATAATTGTGACATCAACGTGATATCGTTATCATATGTTATATCGTTGTGATATCAACGTGATATCGTTGTGATATGTTGTTATATCGTTGTGATATCAACGTGATATGTTATATCGTTATGGTATTGTGATATCGTTGTTATGTCATTATTATATCGGTGTGATATAATTGTGACATCAACGTGATATCGTTATCATATGTTGTTATATCGTTGTGATATCAACGTGATATCGTTGTGTTATGTTGTTATATCGTTGTGATATCAACGTGATATGTTATATCGTTATGGTATTGTGATATCGTTGTTATGTCATTATTATATCGTTATGATAACGATATCACGTTGATGTCACAATTATATCACAACGATATAACAACATATGATAACGATATCACGTTGATGTCACAATTATATCACATGTTGTTATATCGTTGTGATATCAACGTGATATCGTTGTGTTATGTTGTTATATCGTTGTGATATCAACGTGATATATTATATCGTTATGGTATTGTGATATCGTTGTTATGTCATTATTATATCGTTGTGATATAATTGTGACATCAACGTGATATCGTTGTTATATTGTTATATCAACTTTATCATTGTTATATTGTTGCTATATCGTTATTATAACGTGATTATATTGTTGTGATCGTCGTTATATCGTGCATGTAATGACGACCCCCTCCTAGTGTCTACGAACCCGCGTTGATGTGTCCTTGTGGTCTGCGATATATTTTTTTGTAGGATAAGTCTGGGAGTCTCACTTCTGATTGGTTATAAGGGCTCTTCCGGTTTTTTTATTGGTTATTATATCGTTATGATATCGAGCCCCTCCTGACGGTCTGCTCCTGGTTGTGGCGGTGTCCCATTTTTTTCGGGAACCGCATTCTTTGCTCCAGCTCCTCTACAGATAACTGAATGAACCCCTTCCTTTATGCTCTGGGTGTTACAGTGTAGATGAAGTTCAATCAGTAAACACTCCGCCATTACCCGATCAATTTGGGTTATTGTAAACAATAATGGGCATATTTTTTAAGCAGTTAATTACGTTGCTTTCCCCATCACATCACTGGATATTATTTGAAACCTTGTTAAACTGACAGCTGCATTCTCTTTACGCTGCTTTGCAGTTGGTTTGTGGGTGAACTCGCTGAGCAGTGATGAACAACGCTCTGGACGGCTCCGGCTCCTTTGAGGAGCTGGTGAGGCAGAAAGCTCGCAGTGTCCCCCAACACCGCATGAAAGAGTTCCTGGAGTCTCTGGCCAACAAGGGGCCCGATGCACTGCAGGAGTTCAGCCAGCAGGGGGGCGACGCCACCACCACCACCACCACCATGGTCTATCAACAAGAGACGAACTGCATTTACACCGACAGCACAGAGGTGGCAGGTTCCCTGCTGGAACTGGCTTGCCCGGTAAAAAAAAAAAATCCCATTTGTTTTTACAATAGCCGTGTACCGACCAGGCTTACTTTTTCCGCTGTGAGGTTTTGTGGGTGCGGTTTGGAGAGAGGTTCCGACCAGGATCCGCCCCTCAGGACTCTTACAGGGGCTCTTACAGCGGCTCAGAAAGTCCTCCAGCAGAGGTGGTTCTTTTCGTCGACGCTCTGTTGATAAGCCTCTCAGACTTCCCTGTGGTGCGTACGCGATGACATGGGGAGCTAATGCGTGGGCATAGCCAAAAAAAAAAGCCTGGGACTGAAAAAGTCCTGGTCGCTACGCGGCTTTTGTGTGCAGGCACTTCTCTTTTGCATTGCACGGGGGCTCTCTGACATGCAGGTGTTTGTGACAATCCAGGTTCAGGTCCAGGTCCAGCCACAGCAACAACAGCTTCAGGAGTCCCCGGTACAGCAGCAGTCTGTACAGGTGAATGCTGAGCATCAGATCGTTCAAGTAAGTGTGCTCCTCATCCTTTCCTTTATTTGTAAACCAATGTCTCTTAAAGGTTGTATCAGTGATTCTCGGCCGAAACATAAATGATCCCCTTCATGTGATCTTTCCTCCTGATCCGCTAGCTGCCCGCCCCATAAGCAGGCCGTAAAAAGAAACGCGTCTATGTAGGCAGCCTACACTCCGAGATCACACACAATAACAAATGGTACTACCAACCACTCCAAACCACAATAAGTATTCCAACTGACAAGGATTGGGTGTTGTGGGGTTTTGCACTGCGTTCAGGATCGTTTTTACTGGATGCACGAAACACTGAAGGTAGGGACGAGCTGGCTCTGTTTGTTTGGGATCTCGCTTCAAACACCAACAGAAGTGACGTCACCCGACATCTCCGATACTACGTTTTAATATGCAGTTCTATACGTTCAAAGCTCACTCCAGCGCTCCTCCTCCCAGGTGCAGATCCAGGGTCAGACGCAGCAGATGCTTGGCCAGGTTCTCCAGGTGCCCTCAGGCTCCCATCAACAGCTACAGGGACTGACCACGGCTCAGCTCATCCAGCCTGGAGACCTTACAGAAGAACAGCACCAGCAGGTACCACCTTCAACCCCGCACTCAACGCGGGATTTGACTAGCCTGGAGACCAGACTCTCTGACAGACAGACACAGACACAGACTGTAAAGCAGCTGAAGTCTTATGCTTTATATATGCAGTGAATCCTTCCTTCCTTGTTTCCTCGTCTCACGCTTCAGCTTCAAGCTCAGCTGGTGGCGGCCGTGGCGGGGGGGCAGCAGATCCAGATCCAGACAGTGGGGGCGCTGTCCCCCTCCCAGCTGGACACCACTGAGAGGAGAGTGCTCGGAACCACCGCCGCCGCCCACGGAGTCGGGGTACTGCAGCCCGCCAAAAAGCGCAAGGTGGACCTGCCCATCACGGTGTCGTACGCTCTGCCCGGCCAGCAGCTAGCCACCGTCCTGGCCATCCCCCAGGGCCAGGGGGGCCAGCAGCAGAGCTACGTGTCGCTGCGGCCCGACCTCCTGACGGTGGACAGCTCCCACCTCTACAGCGCCACGGGCACCATCACCAGCCCCACGGGGGAGACCTGGACCATCCCCGTCTACTCGGCGCCCTCCGGCCCCGGGGGGCGGGACCAGGTCACGCACATCGCCATTCCTCAGGAGGCCTACGGCACCGTGCAGGTCACGGGAGCGAACGCCGCCACCGCCGCCATGCCAACGCAAATCACCATCGAGAGCGACAAGCTCAAGCTGTCGACCAGTCAGAGCCAGACGGCGCAGGCGGTCTCCAGCATCACCGCCTCGGGGATCATGGGCGGCCAGGAGGAGGTGGTGCACACGCTGGCCGCCAACGCGCTGTTCCCCGCCCAGCTGATGAACGGCAACATCCACATCCCGGTGGCGGTGCAGGGCTACCCCAACGCCACGCAGTCCCTTATCTGGGACCCGCAGCAGCAGGTGCTGCACACACAGGGGCTGCCGGGCCAGGACACGCAGCACCTACAGGCAAGAAACGCTCAGTCTTGTACTCACGTGGGTCTGGCAGCCGCACGTTGTCACCAGGTTTGCCAAATTGGGCGGGAAATCCGGCCTGATCTGGCAACCTACAGGCAAGGAAATCCTCAGTCTTCTACTTATGTGGGTCTGGCAGCCGCACGTTGTCACCAGGGTTGCCAGAATGGCCCATATTTCTTTTCCATGGGCCATATTTATTTTCCAGATTGGGCGGGAAATCTGACAGTGTGCTGCAGCTAGGGTTGCCAGATTGGACGGGAAATCTGACAGAGCGCTGCAGCTAGGGTTGCCAGATTGGACGGGAAATCTGACAGAGCGCTGCAGCTAGGGTTGCCAGATTGGGTGGGATTGGGTGGGAAATCTAGTAGCGCACTGCAGCTAGGGTTGCCAGATTGGGTGGGAAATATGGCCCAATCTGGCAACCCTGGTTGTCACTGCTGTCTTCTGCACCGTAGTGTTTCACTACAGGTCTCCTGGATATCGGGCTAAGATGCGTCATGCTTCATTGCCGGGATATGGTAATAAAGTGCCTTGTGTTTTTCTTTAGGGTCAGACAATCTCCGTCACAGAGGTGGACGGCCAGGGCCAGCATCAAGTGCAGGTCCAAGAGCTGCTGCTGCCCGCCTCCCTGAAGCCAGACGAGGGCCTGGAGGTGTGGCGGCTCTGGGCCCAGAGGAAGAACGCAGAGATGGACAAAGCGGAGGAAAATAAGCTTGCACCTATTGGGCGTGAGTGTCCGTGCATAGAAATTAATTAACACACATCAGAAAGTCCTCCAGCAGAGGTGGTACTTTTCTGAGCCGCTCGTAGATCGTCGAAGCTCCGTTGGTAAGCCTCTCGGACTTCCCTGTGGTGCGTACGCGACGACAAGGGGAGCTAATGCGTGGGTGGAGCCAAAAAAAAGGCCTGGCACTGAAAAAGTCCTGGTCGGTACACGGCTATTGTCTAATTCGTGTCATCAGTACACTTCTAGTTCCATTCCTGTAGACAGATGGAGGATGGTTGATGACGGTCTCGTCCGTGCGCAGGTCGCCAGGCGCTGCGCTTCCAGGAGGACCTGGTGTCCTCGGCGGTGGCGGAGCTGAGCATGGCTCTGTCTCTGATGACGGAGGAGACCCGCGGCCTGGAGGGAGAGACGTACGAGGCGGACGTCCTCTACTACGTATTCCTCTGCATACAGAAGGTGAGGCCCTCAGTCGTACACACTCACTGAGTTACTGTATATATAAATATAGGTTATTACAAAGGTAGTCGTTCAGTACGGCTGGATATTTAGAAAAATATACAGCAGTACTAAACGACTATCTGTCATAAATAATTTTACGACAATAAATCAAGGAAAGAATGAGTTTTCCACCATTTATTCTGTGTTTAACTGTCGTTTGACCGCACGCTGACGCAGCTGTGCAGGGACGGGAAGGGAAAGCTCTGTACTTCTTTGCAAAATTACGAATTTTGGTTCACCAATGATGCAAAATTAAGAATTTTGCATCAATAGCAGCGTACCCACCAGGGGTACTTTTCCCACTAGGCGGTTTTGTGGGTGTGGTTTGGAGAGAGCATCCGCCCCTCAGGACTCTTTCCAGCGGCTCACAAAGTCCTCCAGCAGAGGTGGTACTTTTCTGAGCTGCTCGTAGCTCGTCAATGCTCCGTTGATAAGCCTCTCGCGCTTCCCTGTGGTGCGTACGTGACGACTGGGAGCTAATGCGTGGGCAGAGGCAAAAAAAAGCCTGGGACTGAAAAAGTCCTGGTCGGTACATGGCTATTGGCGAACCCAATTTCAGAAAGAAATACAGAGCTTTCCGTTTGCACGATCAATCAAAAATACTACTGGGTTTCTATACAAAGCTTAATGCTAAATGGTGAAGTACCCCTTTAACCCGAGCGGCGGCGGCCCACATTTCCTTTCTGACCTGCTCAGTACCTCTTTCCATGCTGTTATGTTCTATTCTATCTTAGGAATGCGATGATCGTTCCCTGTAGGGTACAGTAACAGACCAACGTCCAGATGTGTCTGGTGTCTGTGCTGCCGGTCCGACACAGACCCTCCGAGCTCATTCCTCTTTCCTGGTTCTGTTCTGTCTTCCCAGTATTTGTTTGATAATGGTCGTGTGGATGACGTTTTCTCAGACTCGTACTACACGCGCTTCTCTCAAAGTCTGCACCGGATACTGGAGCCGTGGAGACCCTCGGTCCACCCGTTAGGTGAGGGAGCCCGCGGATCTGTGACAGGATCCTCGATGAGCCACGAGCTGTACTCTGCATCCCACCACCACCACCTCCTCCTCAGTAGCATGACGTGACACAGGAACCATCCTACAGATCCCATCCGACATCTCGATTCATTAGTGTTTTTACATTTTGGCTGAAGTTGATCACAAAGTAATCAGAAGTGATCAAAGTGAACAAAATGTCCCGGAAATGCAGCATTTGCATGTCAGGGTTCTTGAGTCACACACTTTTTATCCCAGTGGGGACAGCGATACGCTTCACCCTTCATATATCAAGCCTGTTCTCACATCAATTCGGCTTTTAAGTCTGACGTCACACACAACTTCCGGGTCCAAACCTACTAAACATTCGCTCACGTGTGTGTGTGTGTGTGTGTGTTCGTTCCTATATATTAATAATAGTATTAATTATTATTAACCCCGCTTATATAATAATATTAGTGGGGTTAATAATGTTATTGTGCAACAATAATATCTCGCAATTATTGCGCAACATTGTGGCTTTTCTACACGTCGATCAGTTGGCCAAATCGTCTGTGGGTTGGACCCGGATATGACAGAGACTTAAAAGCAGACTAGTCTCATCTTACAGCCGTTATTTTAGTTACAGAGACGTTGGATCAGTTTGATTTGAGCTGATATCTTGTCGTCATATTAATAATATCATTAATAGTTTGATGGCTGTCTGTCGGCCGGGATTGACGACCCTTCTCACGCCTCCTCCAGGCTACGTCATCCCCAGTCACGTGACGGAGGAGATGCTGTGGGAGTGTAAACAGCTGGGAGCGCATTCCCCCTCCACGCTACTCACTACGCTCATGTTCTTTAACACGAAGTAAGTCCCACACACACGTCATTTAATATCTATTCCACAGACTTATCTCGCTCTCTCTGTCTCTCTCTCTGTCTCTCTGTCTGTCTGTGTGTCAGAAACGTCACACCATCATCACTTTTGCTTCCTCACAATTACAGATCAAATAACTATCAAGCAAACATTTACATGTCTGCAGACGTGGTTCACAACCTTTTGACCGCTGAGGCCCAAATTAAATTCTGTAAAAAAAAAAGGCCCAACCAAACTTTTAGCCGTTTCATAACTCTGAGACGACAATGAGATGAAGTATTTTGTCATTTTAATCAATGCAATTTTGAACAATGTTGTTAGACTTTTCAAATGTAGCTCTCATGAGCTGAAAACATTGAAGACACAGGCCTCTTGACTAGACCGAGGGAGGCTATTTAAAAATCCAGAACTGTTCAAACATATTGACATAGCCTATAACTATTTACTGAGTATATTTTGACACATGGTCAATGCACTTTTAATCATTTTATTAATCACTTTTAATCCTTCATGATCTTTTTTTCTATATATATTTTTTCAATTGAAAGGTCTCTAACGGCCTACCTGCAATACCTTGGCGGACCACTAGAGGGAACCACTGCATTATGAGTTACCACTACAATGTTAAGATAGGAGCCAAAAAGCAGGCGTAACTCCTGTCATAGAAACAGTCAACCAATCAGAGCATCTCAGAACTGCTTCCCAGCGCCGTGCCAGCACATTTCTGCCCCCTAAACAATGTGGACACAGCCGTGCTAGAGACATAATTTAAAGAAGGAAGTGTTAGAGGTGAATACAGATATCTCCCATCTCTGGGGAAAAGGAGGGAATGATGCACGACCATTCAAAAATAGGACTTGGTTTCTAGAAATACAAAGTTTAATGCAAATCAATCAATTTATTGTTTAAAGTGCAGTCTCACCATCAAAATGGTCTCAGAGCACTTCTGGGAAAAGACATCAATACTGGATAATAACAAAAATACATTGATAAAGCAGAGTGATACGGACAAAACAGTGGACTGAAATAGTGAGAGGAAAACAAGTTACAGCAAGAATTGACTTAAATAGTGAAGGAGGACAGCAGGTTACATTCCATAGTGCTTTGAGAATAGAAATGACTTTAACACGGATTTAAAAGCGTCCACGGACCCTGCTTCTCTTATGTCTGGGTAGGCTATTCCACAAAAACGGGGCACGGGAGACAAATGCTCTCTTACCGGCTGATCTTTTGGTGGATGGAATAACCAAAAGACCAGCATCAGCAGAGCGGAGGGGGCGTGCAGGGGAATATGGGAGGAGAAGCTCAGACAAATACAAAGGAGCCAATCCATTTAGTGACTTAAATGTTAATAAAAAGAACCTTGAAGTCGGCCCTGGCTGTTATTGGAAGCCAATGTAGGGAAATCAATACAGGTGTTACATGGTCAAGAAAATGTTGTTTTTTGTAAGAATCCTGCAGCGTTCTGTGCCAGCTGAAGGCCTCTGGTTACACATTGAGGAAGACCAGAAAAAAAGGGTATTACAGTAATCAAGTCTTGAAGTGACAAATGAGTGAATTAGTGTCTCAGCATCGCGCAATGGCAGAAATGATCTGATTTGAGCTATGTTGCTGAGAGGATAAAATGCAATCTTGGTGGCAGCTGGGTGGAGTGTCCCTTTTCTAATTGGTTTTATTTTAGCACATTTTCGACGAGCACTTATCATTGTTTGGATGGACAGAAAAAGGGGCATATCTCCCACCATGAATCTGCTGGAATACTTTTCTGGAGTAGTTGAAGACTCGAGACTCAAATGCAGCAGATGTGAACGGTGCACATAGTACTCTTCTACTTTCTAAACCACGTTGTTTTACCTCATCACCGTCTCTGCCCAGGTACTTCCACCTGACCACGGTGGAACAGCACCTTAAGGTGGCCTTCTCCAAGGTGCTGAGGCACACCCGGAAGAGTCCCAACAACCCCAAAGACAAGAGCACCAGCATCCGCTACCTGAAGGCCACCGAGAGGTTCATCGGGCAGAAAGGTGAGCCGCCCCGCCACCGGTGAGGACGGGAGCAGCCCTGAGGCTACAAAGTCCTGACTAGGGGTCCGCCCATATGGAGGTTTAGGGCCCATACCGATTTCTTTTCATCAGTCTTCGCCAATACGCCGATACCGATTTTCTTGAGTTGATATTTGGAGCCGATACTGCTTTTGCTCCCTCGATATACATCATAAAAATTGCACAATAGCTGAGTACTGACCAGGACTTTTTCAGTCCCACGCTTTTTTTTGGCTACGTCCACACATTAGCTCCTTGTCACGTACGCACCACAGGGAAGTCCGAGAGGCTTACTAGAGGCTTAGCTCAGAAAAGTACCACCTCTGCTGGAGGATTTTCTGAGCCCCTGTAAGAGCCCCTGTGAGGGTCCTGAGGGGCGGATCCTCTCTCCAAACCGCACCCACAAAACCTCACTGGCGGGAAAAGTATGCCTGGTCTGTACGCGGCTTATGATAATAACAAATGTTACAAGTCTCAATTTAAAAAAGGAGCAATTATTGAACTGTCTGTAACTCATGCCGGAATAAAAAGGATGAAAAAAACAAAACTTTTTTTTTTACAAAAATCGGCTGATACCAATACACGTAAACTATCTACCGATAATACCAGCTGGCCGATATATCGGTCGACCACTAGTCCTGACATCGCCCGCTGTGGCGGCTGACAGCATCACGTGTGGATGTGTTGCAGTGACGGACGACATGTACTCTGAGCAGCTGGAGGACCCGGAGAGCCCGCTGCGCTGCCCCATCAAGCTCTACGACTTCTACCTCTTCAAATGGTGACTAGGGGGATGAAAGACACTGTGTTACCAGG
>OMLJ01116043.1:0-15000 GCA_900302595.1 Gadiculus argenteus | reverse complement strand
GGCGTTAAGCTACTCCACCCTGCTGCCCCCTGCTCTATGCCCTCAATGAAGGAACAGGGCCCCTGTGGGTGATCAGGTCATCATGAGGACTGGAGAGTTAGGTACCATCTTTGACACTTAGTGTAAATAGTGGTGCCCCCCCCCCAACGGTGGAGGACTGAAGGCCGTAACGCTGCCTTCCTGAATGAGGTGGACGGCTCATTGAGGGGGGAGAGCGGATAGCCCCCGTCAGGAAGACATCGCCCCCCATACAAACATCTACATTGGTGTATGAACTGCAGATGACAGCGACCGTGACAGGGTACCATATAGGCACTGTTATATTTGTTTAATGAAGTCTTTCATGTGGTTGTTGACCAATTGCAGTTAGCAGTGTATTGGAGTTCAACTATATACAAAAAAAGAGAATATATTTTCTTTTTAATATTCCAAAAGAGTATCCCAAAGCAAATGCTGTAGGGATGAAGGGATTGAGGGCAGCAGGTGGAATGAGCCAAACCAGGGCGATGGATGGCCCTGGCAGGGAGTTATAGTTATATAGACTAGTGTTGACCTCTTTTACCTATATGATACACCTAATGCCTAGACCATGTTCTGCATTCATTGCATTAATTGTACTTGATTACATATTCAAATATTGTATATTGAGTAATTTAATGTTTTTATAGAAAGATTTGTAAAGCACTATGCCAAACATGCATAAATGCAGTCCATTACTAAAGCTTTAAGTGACTATCTATGAATGCGGTATTTACAAATGCCTTGAGTCAATCATGATCTATAAAAATTCCGCTCCATTCTGTTTATTTAAAAATCTGAAAATGGTCTCAATATGAAAATCCATCCATTTTTATTTTATGCTGAAATGAAGTTATTGGGGAATATTAAAGGACCCAGCCAGCTTTGTTGTTATGTCATGTCATTATGATACATTATGTTACATTTGTTGTTCATTATCTCCAATAAAAAGTGAAAATGTATTTCTCCTTCTCAAACACTTTAATGGAAAATGTGTGACTAGTGTGACTAGTTATTGAATGACAACAGAAGTCTACCACGCTCAAACTACCCATCTAGTTGCTGATTTCTAGAAATAAAGGACACATACTACGTCTAAGCGATCCCACCCTTACCTCATAATCCTCACAAGAGGTTTGTTTCAATTACATGAAAGTGCTAGGTGTAGAAATACATTTTCTTTTGTACTATGGCCTCAGTATTGAGGAATGAGCTTGCATCATGCAGTCAATGGTAGCCAACCAATGCTGAACAAATAGCAACCATTAGATGGCGCCATTGCAGGTGTTTAATAAATAAGTCATTAACAAGCATTGGGTCATTCTTGTTTGCTGTCTGGCACCATCCATCACATTTGAAGGGTAGAGAAGGGCCAATAAAAGTGAAGCAAAAGTTTTCAAAAAAAGGAACAAGATTAATAGTGAAGGTTGTACTTTGATGCCATTTTCCATATTACAAATGTTAACGTTAATATTTGTTGGTTATTAGCCGAGGATTACCTTATTAAATATATAATATAAAACATGTTTAAATAAATGCAAATGGGAGGTTTTGCAATGGCCCTGTGCTATGGTCCGAATCTAATACCAGGCTCTAACTATCTGTTCTCTGGTCCAACTCTAATACCAGGCTCTAACTATCTGTTCTCTGGTCCGACTCTAATACCAGGCTCTAACTATCTGTGCGTGTGGTCCGACTCTAATACCATGCTCTAACTATCTGTGCTGTGGTCCGACTCTAATACCAAGCTCTAATTAATAATCCCAGGCTCTAACTAATAATACCAGGCTCTAACTATTTGCAGGGAGACGCACCAAGGTGGCTCTGACCGCCACGGCAGGACCTGAGGACGCTCTCACTACGGGACACCAGCCTGATGGAGGAGAACCTTCAGCTGACAGGACATGGACTGGGCACCGTGCCCGCCCTCTGAGCCCTCATGGTTCATTGGGTCAATGGTTATGTGTTTATCATATCATTTATTGGTTGGCTATTACTGTGCTTACTGCTGGTCATTTGTTCTTCACCTTTCTCCTGCACGTGGGCCTAATGTGTGGCTGTTGGCAGCTCTTTCTGACACCTCGTTAGGACGGGTCGCCCCTAGCAACAGGCTGGCTGACTGCCTTGCTTTGTTTAATGGTGTGATGAGTGGCTGGGTCTCCAGACCACACAGCTGGGTCCACACACAGGTGTGGCTAATGGGACTGATTGGAAGAGCCCATTCATTTTACTCAGAGGAGAAAAGAAATTACGATTATGTTTAAGGATGTATATTTAATATAATTAATCAAATGAATACATATATTATTCATAGTAAGAGATAAATATACCATTAATTATTTGAAATAATTGAATTATAAAATATAAATGTGTGTATTAATTGCTGTTCCTTCCTCTCCTCTTGGGTCAGTTTAACTCAGTTTAGGTTAAAGTGTCCCTCATCTCCATCAGGAAAGGTCACGCTAGATTTTAAATTCTTGATTGACTTCTGGTATGTTTTATGTTGAGCCTCGTTTACCTGTCAGTTTTCTTTTTATTAATTATTTCCCACTACATGTTTTTGAATTTGGCTAAAAAAAACACCTTTTGATTAAATCTGCCTGCATTCCTGGATTCAGCGTTGGTCGCCACAACATGATGAGAGAAACTGACTGTTTGAGAGAATCATTCGCAACAGCATTCTTTACAAAATTTATAACTTAAGGACATTAACTACTGCACTCTCCACTGTCCCAGAGACAGCTTACTAGTCAACCATTTATAGATATGTAGTATTTCCGCTGGATTCATTCCGTTTCATTTTCACACTTTCAAAATTGTCCAAAGCTCTGCTGTGAGCTTCTTTTAGGAAGCTGTTGTGTTGGATTCGCAATGCTGCGTTATTTAAATTGTCATAGAACTCAATTATTGCCTTTTATTAATTGCAGATGCAATTACTGTAGCCTGAAATACATTTCACAGCCTTCATCTGACTGAAGTCTCATGGGATAGTTTTCAGAACAGTTCTGTGCTGTTGTATTAATATATATCCTTATCCTTATATAGCCTTCTCTTCCAATCCCTGTTCCTGTTTGTTTTCCGGTTCTTCGTTGAATGATGAATCTGAGCCTCTCTTCCAGACCCTCCCACTTCCCCTCCGCTCCCCTCCCTCTGTTTGTCCGTCCCATGGCAGGCTGCCCATCTGTGCCTTCCATAACCTCTGCCTCCACCCCCCCTCCCAGGCACACGGTCAAACTGCCATGGTACCGCTGGGCCGGCCAATCAGGTCCACCTCCCTCCCCTCTTCATCTGTTCTGAAGAGTCCTTTGGGGTGTAGTTAGGAAGTGAAAGAAAAAGGGAGAAAAATAAAGAATGTAAAAAGACCAGATATATCTCTTATTTTTTTTATATCTATATTTTCTAAAATGAGAGTGTTTACAATCAGCAGGTACATCCCTCTTCTCAGGACTCAGGAACATTCTACTATTTGAGGTAACTTGCCACACACTGGCTACTCTTATCAAAGTTCACCTGGACTCTGCATAGCCTCTTCCCTCCCTCCCCTGCCCCATCTCCTCCTTCTCCTCCCTTACTCTCCTAAAACCACCGTCTTACACACTTATTGTATGATGTACGTCATGGCACTTAATGTACACACTTATTGTATTATTGTTATATGTCCTGGCATTTATATGTCCTGGCACTTATATGTCCTGGCACTTACAAATAGTAGCCTACTTAGTTTTGTAGCGTAGGCCTATATATAGGCCTATACTCATTCTTGCATGTGAGTCTCTTGAATCATAAAAATCTAAACATTCGTAGTATGCAAATTATTCTTTAGAGGTCTAGACTCCTCATGTGAACCAAGAAAGCCGGCTCTGTGACAAAGGCGGATTATACCCCCTCGGTTTTACACAGGCAAGACAGTGAAATTGCAGGACGTGCCAAGTCGCAACTAAACCGGCTTGGCAGTGTAAAAACGCCTTATGATTTATGTCAATAAAGTGGACAGGAGGTTGAACATGAGCGACCATTCTCAATGGCACATTGTTTTACTTTTGGGACTGGGAGCCTTCATTCCTTTGTTATTTCAATACCTGTTTATAATTAAGTAATGCATTAAGTGATATGGTGAGAAAGCAGGGATCTGAGTTTCTAGTAGTCAGTCTTCGGTGTACTTTCACCACGTCAGGTTCACCTGCCTAAGGATGGAGCCTAGTGCAGTCGGGGTCTCTCGGCAATGTGGCGGTCTTTTTCTCTCTTTACCTGACCCCTTGACGTTTTCCATCAAGGTCAAGGAAAAGTTGTTCAGAAAGGAAGAGGGACTTAATTGTTTGACTATTCAACCGGAGCCCTATTCTGAAGCCATCGCCAAGCAAATCATCAGGATTAATGCTTCATTTCAAATGGTTCTGTTTATGACCTTGAGATTTCTATACACACCTCAGCAATTCCACTAAGGAGAGTTTGCTCAAATGATTCTGCCCGGTTTGTAGCCACAGCAGTCTAATCTCCCTCTCACATCCTCCAGCTAGGGGCTCCTGTGTGCTTTGGCACCAATCCATTACCACTTGGCACAGGGCTCTGACAGCTGTTCAGTGAGGAGCCAAGCCGGTCTGTTCGAATATTAAGTCTATTTAAGTCAGTTTCATATAAAAGTCCACTGCATAAGTAGTTAGATTGTTATGTTTCAATATTGTCCAAATGCCATACACACTAGTGGAGTAATGTCATTTGGATTCTCTTCAACAAAAATCCACTTATCACTGTCCACTGTTGTGAGTGACGGCTGAAGCCTGGGCGTGGACATGGGTTGGAGCTAGTCAGCCACTTCATCTTATCTTCCTCTGACGTCCCCAAGCCTATAGCAGCCCTCCTGAGGCCAGCGGTCGGGCAATCGACCGCTGTGCTCATGCAGCTCCACTACAAAGACTGGACGCCTGCAGGGCCCTGCTACCTTTGTCTGGTGAGGCGGCATCCAGGGGTCCTCACATCCACATGGAGGTTCTGGCGAGGGTCTGGGCCTGTGAGAATTTGGAAAATACCCTTACGGACAGGAATTAATCAAGTTTATCACAGACCATAGACAAGTCTGGTCCCACTGATGAACTCTAAAGAACAGGATGATAAACATCAATTGCCAAAGGGTCTTCATGCGGCTGATGTGCTTTAACCCAGAGACTGAGTATGCACTGCTACAGCTATTACTTCCACACAGATGTGGATTGTTGTGTAGCAGGCGTTAGCAGCAGCCTTCCTCAGAACCTTACCTTATAGATGCACAGAACTCGACCAGCCACAGCAGCAAGGCATTAAGCTACGGTTCTTGATCAGATAAACACATGCACCATGAGAATCTCAGCATGAATGAGCAATGCATACATTGGGACATCAAGGTTTGACAAGTGGGAGGCCAACCAATATGTTGGTAAGGGCCTGCAATTCACCAGAGAAATTATTCAAATAATTAGCCTGTGAGCTTGATTTTAAGCACATAATTGGTGCACAAACAGCACAGAAAATTCCCATCCATCACCATCATTCATGAGCTATATAGATCTAATACATGCAGCCATACAGGGACAAGTCTCGCAGAACTCATCTTGAACAGCTGAAACCCCCTGCCAACCATTAACACCAAATCTTCCAAAGTGGCATTTTAGAAAGGGCCTCAAGGCCAAGAAGGCAGTGGACAGGTCTCAGCAGACCAAGAGGGCAGTGGACAGGTCTCAGCAGACCAAGCAGGCAGTGGACAGGTCTCAGCAGACCAAGAGGTTAATGGACAGGTCTAAGCAGGCCTACTACTGTAGCCACTGCCATGGAGTGGGACTCCTATCAGCCTTCAGGTGATAGGAGTCCCACACAACCCTAATCTTGGGTTTAATTTTGTATAATGAATATACATGTAAAATGTCCCAACTCAATCACAGAAGGAGAACTATAACTGAAGAGCATGTGACTGTGTAAGTTATTTGAATATTTACACATCAGAGCATTTTAGGTAAAAACCTGATAAATTGTCTTATGGCTTCTGCTTATCTCTCGGCACAATTTAAATCATGGTCACCCTCAATGTGTCTGTGAGTCATAATAAAGAATAAATGGAGATAGTATTAAACATTGAACAAATGTTGGGCTGGGACTATAGCGTTGAAATTGCACTTATATCAAGAAAATGACTGACAGCACCTATTTTACACACACACACACACACACACACACACACACACACACACACACACACACACACACACACACACACACACACACACACACAAATAATGTGTGTGTGTGTGTGTGTAAATTGTAAATTGTAAGTATTTGTTCTCTGTTATCGGTCTGTGTTTGCTCCCTCTACCAGGGCTCAGCTCTTCCTGTCACCTATGACTATTTATACACAACCATGAGCCTCTAATGACTGCTGACATGTGTTAAAAAATAATACTAAAAGCATAGCTAAACGAATAATATGATGTGACAATGAGCATAAATGACCTACACACATGAGCTATGTGCTGTGTAGCTATGAATGTCAGTCAGAATGTCAGATCATATCGGACTCCCTTCTTCATCTTATTATTCCCCTATATTCATATCTTCTTATCACCTTTATAATTATATATTATTAGACATTATTATCAATGTATTATATTATCAAATAGTATTATAGCTTATTACCTATATTATTATTAACTATAGTATATATTATTATATATCATCACATGATTATTACCTATATTATTATCAGTTATATTATTTTATAATATTGTGGTGTGCATCATAGGATTTTTTGTCTCTAATAATCTGCCATTTTGTGATCTTGAGAGTCTTAGTAATGAAATATGAATATCATTTATGTTATTTTTCTCTACTATATTCTTATCACCTAAATTGTTGTCATCTACATTATTCACTTTTATTATTACCACCTCTCTATAAAAAACAAATATGATGCAGAGTCAAAGTCAGAGTCAAATATGGATTTACGTACATCGAGGATAAAAAGGGGCCCAAACCCCAGTGTGTGGTATGTAGTGAAGTGCTCGCACAAGAGAACATGAAAAAATGTAAACAAAATTTAGAAACAAAACATCCCATGTGCAAAGATAAACCGGTCGAGTACTTTCGAAGATGACTCCATGAGTTGAGGGCATCACAGAAGTGCCTAACATCCTCATGTTCCAAACAAGAACAAGCGCTCCCGCATCTTACCACGTAGCTCATCGTATTGCAAAGGTCAAGAAACCCTGCACAATAGTGGAAGAGCTTCTCTTACCTGCAGCAATGGACATGGTCAGACAAGTTATAGATCAATCGGCAGCAGATAAGCTGAAGACCATACCACTGTCGAATTATACAATAGGTAGGCTCATTGAAGAATACGTCTGGTGAAATAAATTTGCTTGGTTTGAATAAAAATGGGTCACGACATAAAGACCATGGAAAATGTGGGTCCCAAGGCCAGACCAGTTGAGAACCACTGACATATTACCATGACACATATGGCCATCATACAAACATATACACACATAAACACAATGCACAGCACATGTGCATGTAACCTTTTGCACATGTGAAGGCTTAAAGCATACGTTTATACTCAAACATACACACACAGCAGCTACTGGATGTGGTGGAGTTATGATGCAGGATACATGGCATATAACGGAGACACTGGCCAGCAATTCTGATCATTCTCCTTCTTGACAGGTTTATACACTAAATAGTATATAGATATATTGTGAATACATGAGCATTTCTTATACGTTTACCAGTTTTTGGCAGGTTTGATTAGATGAAGAAAGGATGGAATCACGTGTCACCTGCCTTTAATTGAGGAATGGATTAAAACTGATTAAAATGAAAGAGGAGCAGATATATATTAGGGTTTTGTTGACTCTGTTTATGAAACTAATGACATGATGAATGCAATGATTTACCTTGCTTGTAAGCAGCAGCACCTTATGAAGTAATCCATCATATTGTATTCCAGTCAGCGCCGGTTTAGTCTGAGTTAAATATTATGTTTTCAGGTCCTCACAATAACTGCCTTGCCAAATCCTCCAGTATTAATCCCATGTCCCAACAAGGGGAAGCTGAGGATGAGGTTAATTGGTATTGTGAGGAAAACAAACTCAGATGGCGTCAAAGACGAGGATTTTCCTAATCCATTAACAACCATTGATATGAAAAACAAACAATAGGTAATTATTCACAGTGCTTTAGTCACTTCTATCCTTTGCAGTATACATTTGTCATGAATCATTAAATTATTTAAATAATAATAATGGTATGATGTTATCTATATACCGTAGTGTGTGTCTTTGAAATACAAACATTAAAGGTCCCATGACATGCCACCAGGTGTGAGTGTGATTAGCCGTTATAAGACGCAAAATCTGGCCAGCGGCTGATCACACTCATGTCATGGAACCTTAAAATGTTAAAGAAATAACAAGTTGGTTCTCGAATTCATATTCTAGATAGTCAGGGTAAACCTCAACCACCACACACAAATAACTCATCACTGGGTGGCACTTAACCCAAATATCTTTCAATATTGTTTTGAAAGCAGGTCCTAACAACGACCTGGAAAGCTTCCAAAACAGAAAGAATTTGGATCAACTCTGGCAGGCAATCTTCCTTAATGCTGTGAACCCTAGGTGGCACCCCTGCTTCTGAATGTCCGGGTTTATTCTCCCACGCAGCGTAAGGAAATGATTCCACATGACAGCTCCAATCTCGGTGCCTTTGGAGGCCTGTCCCCACCAGTAAGGCTGCCTGCCAGTACAATAGGAACGCAACTTCGAATTGTCGGATACGAGCCGTCCGTAGACTGTCGTACGAGTTCAAATATTTCAACGCATCCGGAGGACCAACGGATCCGATTTTTTTCGCACCGCACTCGTTCGGACCCGTTCACATGCGGTCTGCGAATCTCCATAGGGAATGAATGACTTCCGGTCGTTTCGCAGCCGGAGTCGAGTGCAAGTGTGAAGGCGGTATATATATATTTATTTATTTTTACCAGCCAGTAATTGTAGCCTACCATTCATGGAATAAGGAATTTAAAAGAGATTATGGAGTGATTTGACTCAGAAGTGACATTGGGCATTGGCAGCGCGAGATGTTCAGTTAAACTTCTAGCTCAGTGACATCCACAGCTAAAAAAGAAGGTAATAAAAATAGTCTGAAAACTTTGCAAGGCAAGCAGGCAAGTTTTGGGGTTATGTACTTGGGGTTATGACTTACAGCGAATGTCAGAATTAATAGGCTTCTTTAATATCTAGGCTTTCTTTCATTTTGCAAAAAAGTAAAGTGCAATAGGCATTAGCCTAAACAGTAGGCTAAATAGTACCATGTTAAAATGGTGTACCAAATTGCGTTTTTTATCACAATGATAAAATTGTACAGCCTAGTCAGGTAAGGTCAGGTTTGCCGATGTGCTTTTATTTAGGCTATTTATTTATGTCGGAGACAGACTTCACTGATAATATTGTGGGGATAGGCTACAACATCATACTATCTTTATATATAATGTCTTTGCTGCATTGGATCCGTCTCCTTTCAAGAACAGGCAAGAGCTTTCTAGCCTTGTGTCAGCAGCGCCTTGCATGCCTATAGACCTAAAAACAACCGGTGGATGGTGGACGGGTGCGGTTTTGAAAATTGGTCAAAAAACATGATGGATGGCGGACGGATGATGCGTTTTGATGATGCGTTGTATTAAATAATAGTCCATCCGCGCATCTCTAATTCACACACAATTGTGTGTATTCACACACAATTGTACGTTTTGCACAATTGCACAATTGTGTGTATCCACACACAATTGTATGTTCACAATTGTAGATTCAGCATGTCAAATAAGGCCCAGAAATCAAGTTTCAGAATTTTGCGGTGTTAAGGTTTGACCACTAGTTATAGTGGTATCACACTTCTCAGCCTCCCTGGTAAAGTCTACTCTAAGGTGCTGGAAAGGAGGGTTCGGCCAATCGTTGAACCTCAGATTGAAGAGGAACAATGCGGTTTTCACCCCGGACGTGGAACTACGGACCAGCTCTTCACTCTCGCAAGGATCCTGGAGGGGTCCTGGGAGTATGCCCATCCGGTCTACATGTGTTTTGTGGATCTGGAGAAGGCGTATGACCAGGTCCCCCGGGAGAACGAGCCGGCAAGCTGTGGCCAAGTGTGTGTGTGTGTGTATGTGTACACGCTTAGCATCGATCTGCTATCTGGGTTTGTATCGGTTTGTATTGTTATATTTATATCTGCGACTTGTTCTGCATATTGTGTACTGTATTCGCTGTTTCCTCGTTGGACCTGCTCCAGCATCAACCACGGTAAGCATGGATTCCGATTGCTCTTGCTTCGCCTTTCTCCTTGATAAGATAGCTCTGCTAGAGAGACGTATCTGTCAGTTAGAGGAGGAAAGGGTAGCAAGCATAGAGAAGACTTAATACTTTAGAAAGTATAGAGAAGAGACCCGCCAGGTGGACTCCGTCAAGGCAACCCTGTCGGCAGCACCACTTGCGAAGGCGGACAGCAGCCCGCAAGTCTTTTTCGGGGGTAAAAACGCTAGTCATAGGCGACTTTGTTATGCATAAAGTGAGACTCCACATGCCAGCCAAAGTCATTTGTTTACCTGGGGCCAGGGCGCCCGACATTGAGGCTAATCTTCGGGTGCTGGCATGCGGGCAGACCTCATACGGAGTTAGATTAGATGCACCAAACACTGACACTTGCTTCGATAACATTGTAGTTCATGTTCAGTTCATGTAGGCACCAACGATGCTAGGATGAGGCAAACAGAGGTCACATAATGCAACATAACTATGCTGTGTGACTTTGCCAGAAAGATGTGTTGGCATCGATTCATTCTCTCTGGTGAATCCCAGAGAGAATGGGATTCCCGATAGGGAAATGACAAGCGTTATAGTAGACTATTATCTCTAAACGACTGGCTGGCACGATACAGTGCAGAGTAGGGCTTTGGATTTGTTGATAACTGGCCCTCCCTGTGGGGCCACCTTGGCATGCTGATGTGAGACGGCCTTCACCCTACTGGATTAGGCTCCTCAATTCTGTCTAAAAACATAGATGTCTTAGCCATGTGCGTGACTCATCCACCCACAGCACGCTGGGATGCAGCAGTTGTCGGTAGCAAACCTGATAGCAACATGATAGCTTACGCTGCAGAGTCTAGAATAGCGGGAGGGTTAGCTGAACCTGTTTACCAGGATGTTCGCACTGATGGTCCTCGTGTTTTGGCGCTCTCAGTGATCGCGAAGCGGTCGCTGGCAGCGCCAAAGCACTGGGGACTGTTGTTAGTGGACATGGTGGTGGTGTTGGTGGTGTCAGTGGGCATGGTGGTGGTGTCGGTGGACATGGTGGTGGTGGTGTCGGTGGACATGGTGGTGGTGGTGTCAGTGGACATGGTGGTGGTGGTGGTGGTGTCAGTGGACATGGGGGGGGCGGAGGAGAGAGGTCTGAGAGCTCCCGGTTGTCCCGACAGCCATGGAGTCGACAGGGGGGGGGAATGAGTGACTTGAGAGCCCTGTGGTAGTGGTATACCTATATGTACTGCTGTGCTGCCTTGCACTGTCTCGAGGTGTAAAACCCGCAGGCGAGGGCTGCCACCAGTATGTCAAAATCACACTTTGTCACCAACCCCTTCAGACCTGAGTGTTAACCAGACTCCCTCTGAAAATAACCAGACTCCCTCTGAAAATAATGCTGCACCTATATGTACTGTTGTGCGGCCTCGCGCTGTCTTGAGGTGTAAAACCCGCAGGCGAGGGCCGCAACCAGTATGTCAAAATCATACTTTTTCACACAAAATCGCACTATTTCTTCACCCCTTCAGAGCTGAGTGTTAACCAGACTCCCTCTGAAAATAATAAATCGGAAGTACTTAGATTAGGATTAATGAATATAAAGTTGCTTTCATCTGATAAGCTCTCCTGGTCCAGGATCTAATTGTTGAGAATAGGATAGACATCCTGGGCCTTTGTGAAACCTGGTTGAGACCAGATGAGTTTCTAGCCCTGAATGAGGCTACTCCCCCCAACTACGTTGGCTCCCAATTATCTAGAGTATCAAAGAAAGGTGGTGGCTTTGCCCTAATATCGAGCACTAAGCACTAATCAAATTAGAACCAAAAATATATCATTGAGGTGCTTGTTTTCTGCTCCTCACTTCCCAGACAAACTAAGCAAGTTTCAGACTCTTTCGTTCTAGCTATAGTGTACCACCCCCCCGGCCCATACTCACTCTTCATAGATGAGTTCTCAGATTTTGCTGCAGTGTAGACATCTCAGACCTGGTTGTCTCTTCCTACACCTCTGCTTTATCAGACCATTTTCTGCTCACTTTCCAGGTGGTGGTATCCTGCCCCTGAGACAATCGCCAGGCTACTTTCAGCTGTTGTCGCATCACCCCTGCAACCACTACAGCTATGCCAGATAAGTTACCCCCTTCACTTGCTCCCCTCTGTAACTATAGGGGTTCTGTGGATTGCCTTACCGATGAACTCAACAATGTTTTTTTCTGCGGCCATCGAATCTGTTGATCCACTCGTAATTAAAAAACGATCAATGAAAAAAACAGCTCCCTGGTTCAATGTAGAAACTTGCACCCTGAAGCGAGGATGCAGAATCCTTGAACGCAAATGGCGCTCGACTAAACTTGAGGTCTTCCGTCTTGCGTGCCATAACAGTCTGATGACCTATAAGGGTGCGCTGACTACTGCCAGGAACGCCTACTTCTCCAGCATCATCAACTTGAATCGAAACAATCCCAAGTTTCTCTTCGACACTGTGAAGAGTCTGACTCAAAAACAGACTCAGAGTGTAGGCTCCTCCCTCTTAGCAGGTCGATTCATGGATTTCTTTGAAAACAAGATTCAATTGATTAGAGAGGAAATTGATGCTTGCCGTGCATCTTGTCCTCCACCCCTTGAGGGGCAGGATGGGGTCTTGCCCAGTAGGATGGGGAATTCAGAGGCAACTTTCCTGGAGTTCAAGACAATCCCTCTGGATGAACTTGAAAAGGTAATAGAGGCATTGAAGCCAACAACTTGTACGCTGGATCCTCTCCCTTCCAAAGTTCTTAAGGAACTTCTTCCAACTGTGGGGCCTGCAATTCTCTCGCTTGTCAATCTCTCGCATTCTACAGGAATTGTTCCCTCTAGTTTCAAGACTGCGTTGATAAAACCGCTACTCAAAAAGCCTGGCCTAGATCCTGATCTAATCAGTAACTATTGGCCTATATCAAACCTGCCCTTCCTGTCCAATGTGCAGGAAAGGCTTGTAGCAAAGCAAATGACTACCTGAGGAGGAACGATCTCTTTGAAACTTTCCAGACCGGGTTCAGGACTTTCCACTCAACTGAAACTGCTGTGACAAGAGTGGTCAATGATATCCTTCTTTCTTTGGATGCAAATACGAGCTTGATACTTGTGTTGCTCAACCTCAGTGCTGCGTTTGACACAATCGACCACAGCATTCTTCTTCCCCGCCTGGAGAACTATGTCGGCTTTGGGGGTACGGCTCTTCGCTGGCTTCATTCTTACCTCACAGACAGAACACAATTTGTGCTCCATGAGGGTGCAGAATCGAAGCACTACAAACACTGCAAACTACGCTTTGGTGTACCACAAGGGTTGGTCCTTGGTCCATTGTTTTTTGCAATCTACATTCCCTTGGGCGACGTTATACGCAGCTTCAGAATTAGTTTCCACTGCTATGCGGATGACACCCAACTCTTTATTCCTGTAGAATCTAGGGACTCAGCGGAGATCCAGAAGGTTGAGTCCTGTCTGGCTGCTGTGAAGAGCTGGATGTCACTGAACTTCCTGCATCTTAATACTGGGAAGACAGAGATGATTGTTATCGGCTCAAAACTAGATCAGAGAGAATTGGAGACAGTCTCTCTGTGAGAGTGCATGTGTCAGAAATCTTGGTGTCCTGTTCGACCCCCTGCTGTGCTTTGACAAACATGTTAGAAGCATAACTAAAACTGCTTTCTTCCATCTGAGAAACATTGCAAAAATCAGACCAATGTTATCTGCAGCAGATGTGGAGACACTGATTCACGCATGTATATAATCAAGACTGGATTATTGTAATTCAGTGTTCTCGGGTCTACCTAAATCCACCACGAGAGGTCTGCAGCTTGTACAGAATGCTGCAGCCAGAATGCTGACCAGAACGAGAAAGTTTGATCACATCACTCCTATTCTCGCCTTTTTGCACTGGCTACCAATAACTTCCAGATCGGATTTTAAGGTGCTACTGCTAATCTAAAACCCTGCATGGACGAGCTCCGTCCTAACTGAAGGACCTCATCATTCTCTACAATCCATCATGAACCATCCGGTCTTCAGGAGCTGGACTTCTTTCGCTACCGAAGGTCAAAAAGAAGTCGGCTGGACAGAGAGCATTCGCCTATCGGGCACCCTTCCTTTGGAATAGACTGCCACCTGTGATCAGGGAAGCTGATTCTGTGGAGCTATTTAAGCAAAGCTTAAAAAAAACGCACCTTTACAGCCTTGCGTTTAAGATAGATTTAAGAGATAAGGGTGCATAAACAACACAGATGCTGTGCGTGTGCGACCGCAGCGTGCTTGTTTGTGCTTTGTTGAAACAGTCACTAATTGTGTAGTATTATACAATTCCACTATGTACTTTTCCCCTCTAATTCACTTTTTTGTCTGTTTTAGCATGTTGCGACTTGATGCCTGGACTCTCCCCACGGTTAACCAGCCAGAACTCCATCATCAGTTTTAATATTCTGCATGTATTATGTATGTAATTTGTGGCACCCATGCACTCCTGACCATCCCTGGAAAGAGGGATCCCCCATTCTGTTTCTTCCCAAGGTGATTAAGGGAGTTTTTTCTTGCTCTTTTTGGGGGCTTGGGTCAGGGTGGTGTCATAAATATTTTGCCTGTTAAGCCCTTTGAGACTGTAATGGTGATTAAGGGCTATACAAATAAAA
>OMLJ01116041.1:0-10199 GCA_900302595.1 Gadiculus argenteus | reverse complement strand
AACCATCCAAGCTGTGTACAGTAAGGATGGGACTCTGCTGAGGAAGTTGTCGGACGTTGGAAGGAACACTTTGAGGAACTCCTGAATCCGACTAACACGCCCTCTATGTTGGAGGCAGGGCTCGAGGTTGATAGTGGTTCGTCGTCAATTTCCCTGGTGGAAGTCACTGAGTAGGTCAAACATCTCCGCAGTGGCAAAGCCCCAGGGTTTGATGAGATCCAGACAGAAATGCTTAAGGCTCTGGGTGTTGAGGGGCTGTCATGGTTGACATGGTTGCCTATTCAACATTGCGTGGGAGTCTGGTACAGTGCCGAAGGAGTGGCAAACTGGGGTGGTGGTTCCCCTGTTCAAAAAGGGGGACCAGAGAGTGTGTGCCAATTACCGGGGTATCACACTTTTCAGCCTCCCTGGTAAAGTCTACTCTAAGGTGCTGGAAAGGAGGGTTCGGCTGATCGTCGAACCTCAGATTGAAAAGGAACAATGTGGTTTTCACCCTGGACGTGGAACTATGGACCAGCTCTTCACTCTCGCAAAGATCCTGGAGGGGGCTTGGAAGTATGGACTCATCCGGTCCACATGTGTTTTGTGGATCTGGAGAAGTATGACCTGGTCCCCCCGGAGAAACTGTGGGAGGTTCTGCGGGAGTATGGGGTAAGGGGGTCTCTCCTCAGGGCCAACCAATCTCTGTACTCCCAAAGCGAGAGCTGTGTTCACGTCCTCGGCAGCCAGTTTTGTTTTGTCAGTTTGTTTAGTTTTATCAGTTTTGTTCTCAGTGGGTGTTGGCCTCCGCCAGGGCTGCACCTTGTCACCAATCCTGTTTGTGATATTCATGGACAGGATGTCGAGGCGTAGTCGTGGTGGGGAGGGGTTGCAGTTTGGTGGTCTGAGGATCTCGTCACTGCTTTTTGCAGATGATGTGGTCCTCATGGCATTTCCAGCCTGTGACCTTCAGCACTCACTGGATCGGCTGCCGGCCGAGTGTGAAGAAGCTGGGATGAGGATCAGCACCGCTAAATCTGAGGTCATGACTCTTAGCAGGAAACCGGTGGATTGCTTACTCCGGGTTGGAAATGAGTCCTTAGCCCAAGTGAAGGAGTTCAAGTACCTCTGGGTCTTGTTCGCGAGTGAGGGTACGATGGAGCGTGAGATTGACCAGAGAATCGGAGCAGCGGGAGTGGTATTGCGTCCGCTTTATTGTTACGAAAAGAGAGCTGAGCCGCAAGGCAAAGCTCTCGATCTACCGGTTGACTTCGTTCCTACCCTCACCTATGGTCATGAGGGCTGGGTGATGACCGAAAGTGCGAGATTGCAGGTACAAGCGGCCGAGATGAGTTTTCTCAGGAGGGTGGCTGGCGTCTCCCTCAGGGATAGGGTGAGAAGCTCAGCCATCCGTGAGAGGCTTGGATAGAGCCGCTGCTCCTCTGCTTAGAAAGGAGTCAGCTGAGGTGGTTCGGGCATCTGGCCAGATGCCCACTAGGCGCCTCCCTTGGGAGGTGTTCCAGGCACGACCAGTGGGGCGGAGCCCTCGTCCTGGGAAGACCCAGGACTAGGTGGAGAGATTATATCTCAACACTGGCCTGGGAACGCCTCGGGATCCCCCCGTCAGAGCTGGTTAATGTGGCTCAGGAAAGGGAAGTCTGGGGCCCCCTGCTTGAGCTGCAGCCCCGCGACCCGACCCTGGATAAGCGGATGAAGATGAGGATGAGGATGCTATACGGATGATACCCAGCTATACATTCCTGTAATCTTAAATGACAGCTCACAAGTTTTCAAGTTGGAAGATTGTCTTCTGAAAGTTAAGAACTGGATGCGTACAAATTCTCTCATTCTCTCAAAACCGAGTTACTAGCTGTGAGACCGCCCATACAAATCTGACTGAGGAAATTAGTGTTAATATTGATGGCTGTATCATTACTGATAGTCCAAATATTATAAATATTGGGGTATTTTTGATTCTCAATTAACAGTCAAGTCACACATCAAAGCTTCCACCAATATTGCATTTTATCATCTGAGCAACATAGCTAAAATCAGATAATTTTTGTCATTGCGTGATGCCGAGACATTAATTCACTCATTTGTCACTTCAAGACTTGATTACTGTAATGCCCTTTTTTTCTGGTCTTCCTAAATGTGTAACCAGAGGCCTTCAGCTGGCACAGAATGCTGCAGCCAGGATTCTGACATAAACTAAAAAATTTGACCATATAACACCTGTGTTGATTTCCCTACATTGGCTTCCAATAACAGCCAGGGCCGACTTCAAGATTCTTTTATTAACATTTAATGGCGCGTTTCCACCACAGGGTACAGGTCGGTTCAGTCCGCAATGGTGCGGTACGGTTCGCGTTTCCACTGCCAAAAAGTGGGCGTGACCCAGACTGAGCCGCACTGCGCCGTACTCCTCTCGCAGTACTCCTCTGTTGGGGTACAGAGACCCTGAAAGGGTACCGGCAATTTCCCGAGCTACACATGCTGTCCGTTGATTGGTCGACACAGTACACAGTAGCTGTGAGCTACTGTATTTCTGGACAACGGAGAATGCTTTGTTTATTGAAAAAAGAATTGCGAATAGGTTTGCCGTCCTTCTTGGACATCCTACGTTGTTGCATGTTCTTCTTTTTCATTGGATTTATTAGCAGGCTACACTGTTTCAGGCTGCTATGAGATTGTAGCAACGTAGCCGCTGAGGCTATCGCCGTCCGGCTTAAACCCCGCCCACCATAAGGGTACTGTCAGCTTAAACCCTGCCCATCATAAGGGTACTGTCGACGGTGGAAACGCGACACGTAACCGACCTGAGCAATACCGCTCCCTCAGTACCGGCACCGAACCGACCTGCACCCCGCGGTGGAAACGCGCCATAATTCACTAAATGGATTGGCACCATTGTACTTGTCTGAGCTTCTCCTCCCATATTCCCCTGCACGCTCCCTTCGCCCAATTAATCAATTTTCTCACTGCCATGTATACTCGTACAATTGCAGTTGTCCAATTGAGGAACATAGCCAAACTATGGCTTTAATCTGATTAAGCTGTTCATGTAAATGTACTGAATGACATCAGAGTAGTTCTCAGTTCCCTTTGATATTAAGGGTACGGTAAGTTTATAAGTATATAAGGCAAATAATGTTACAGTAAAACCAAATGTTAAACACTGTATTAATATTATCTGGCCTCCATCGGTCAACAAATGCCTACATCCTGAGGGACATGTGTCTCACTTCACACCATGTGCTTTCAAAGATGAACCCCCGATTGCCTAATTTATGTATAAGTGGCCCCTGAGGGAGAGAGGTCTGGTTCCACTGTGAGGGGTGAGGACGAGGAGGGTTTTTGATAAGAAGAGGCCCTCCTGCGGTTTCCCCTCCTTACGTTACGGGATGCTTGCTCTGGGAGTGTGTTGACTCCACTCAGATGTTGGAGTTAACTAGCCCATACTCCTGTCAAAGTCAGACACTACCAGCTTTATGATTATAAATATATAGGGCACATATAGTGATATTGTTGACTATTTCAATGCATGTTTTACTGTATAAATAAATATTGGTTATACAAAGCTAATTTCTTTAACACATGTGTTAAGTCATATCGGTTTTGGATCAGGTTAATAAACAAGGTGATGAATGGATTTGAGAGACGTGACTTTCCTTGACGGCGGTCATTATATGCATAGCAACGGCCATTATTGAAAAATAATTCACCACCGGAAGTTGGGAAGGCCCATGCAAGTGAACGGAGAGTTCCACAGCGTTGAGAAGAGCTGTGTATTTGAATGTATTGTGGGCAAGGGGCTGGTTAGAGGAAGGCTGGTTACCGTGGTGATAAGTCTGACAGCGGTCCTCGGTCTGACAACATTGTCTATGATGTAGCATCAGTTTGAACAGCAGTCATCTCTCTGCCACCTCCGTCTGCCAATACCCCACCCAATGCACTGGAGTCGTTGGGTTTTTCGGGTCTTTCAACAACCAAGTCATCAACCCAGTCGGGGTTGATCAGGCCTCAGCTTGCGTCCCATCAGCCTTCGCCCATGGGTGCATCACATGGCTTCACATATGTTTTAACTAGTAAACTACTGTTTACCAACTCTCACACAAGAGAGGAATAAATGAACACTATAAAGTGTATCAGTAAATAAACTAGCAACCCCTGTTGTCTCTACTAAGCACTCCTGTTGCATTTATTAACGTTAAGCAGAACGAAAAGCTAGTAGTAAGCATTATAATCTAACTAGCTAAGTTTATAAGGTACCTTGTTATTACCTCCACATGTAAAGAAAACAATGATGATCATCGAATGTACCCCCTTGTAAACATCAAAAGAAGTTAGCATCGAAAAATAGCACAAAAAAAAATAGCATTGGTCGAAAAAAATAAATGGTCGAAAGAAATATGTAATCATGTGTAAATAAAAATATTTGATCAAAGAAACTAAGCCAATTCAAGTTTTGTCATTTCAGTTACAAGATTATTTGTACTTATTACGCTGCTCTTCTCAACACTGTGGAACTCTCCATTCACTTGCATGGGCCTTCCCGACTTCCGGTGGTGAATTATTTTTCAATAATGACCGTTGCTATGCATATAATGACCGCTGTCAAGGAAAGTCACATCTCTCGTATCACTCCGCAAGTAGTCCGGAAACTTATCCACCTCAGCGTACTCGGTTGGTGACATCAATGTCTTTGGCAAACTATTTCTCTGCTGATCAACACTACGAATGCTGGTAACAAATAAATTGTAAAAAGACACACTGTGTGAGGTTATTTTTTCATTTTGACAAGTAGCCATGTAATAAGTGGGATAATGTATAGAACGTCGCCGGTCATTATCAGGAAATAAGCCATGACAGGGCGAACAGGAAACCAACACAAAGTGGAGGTGTCTTGCTTCGCCTTGAAGGGGATGAAGGGGATAATGACCAGTGTTCTATACATTATCCCTTACATATGTCACGTAAGCCTTGACCTACGGCTAGTAATTACAGAAGTGTGGATTATAAACCGACTTAATCAATCGTTTCACATCATTTTGTTATCCTTTTGAATAGACTATTAACTTTTGTTTGAAACCTAGAAGGGGACTATTTTGATTTGAAAAAATAAGTTGTGTAAACCTTTGATTTCTAACGTTTTTCCAACACAAACACAATCAATTGCGTCATCTGACATCAATCTTCTTCAAAACACAAGAATCAACAACCACCAACAGTGAGTACAAAACATCTTATAAGGATGTATAGAATCGAACGTGTTATAAATGTTATTTATTGAAAAGTTTGTTGAAACTACAAACTTGAAACTTTTTTGTTCTACATCTAAAGTGTATTTGCTATAAATATATATATATATATACATATATATATATACTCACTGTAAATTACATTGTATTAAAAGGGAGATAACGATAATTCTACTGAGAGCATCGCCACCATTCCAAGCAGAACAGCATCTTTCGGAAGGTGTGTCTGAGCTCAGTGCTGCGGAAGGCGTAGATGGCGGGGTCGATGAGGGCGTGGCTCATCAGCAGCGCCACGTGCAGCTGGAACAGCGAGCGGTAGCACTCGCAGTACGGGTTGGCGTGGCACGTCATGATCAGGATGAGGTGGAAGAAGAACGGGGCCCAGCACACCATAAACGAGCCGAACAGTATGGTGAGCGTCACCACGCCTCTCATGTTGCCCCCGCTCCAACAGTGACTCTGCCGCTTTACGCTCAGCGTGTAAGCGGCGATCTTTCTAGCATGGCTACGCGCCAGCAAGAACATGTAGACGTAGAGGAAGATTATGAGAAGCAGGGAGATGGTGAAGACGGCTATGAAGAAGGTCTTGATGAAGGCGGTGTCGAAGAAGCGCACCATGAGCATGGCCGACACGCCACACGTCGTCCAGATGAAGGCCAAGATGGAGGCCGCGCGGCGCATCGTCATGATGTTGTGGTAGCGGAGCGCGTGGAAGATAGTGAGGTAGCTGTAAAGGGGTGATAACAAATCAGGCTTTGTTGATAATAATACACTTTCAGTCAACAACTAAATTAATTATCAACGGTTCAAAACAATCCAGAGTTTTGATTTGATTTGATCTAAAATATATATATTAATATATTTCTGTTACACAAGAACTAATTCAATTCTACTACCAAATAGCCCTGAGCAGAAAACGGTGCAGTTTTCTTGTATTTGTGTTTATATGTTATTGTATTTGACGTTCACATACGACCAATCAACATGCAGCTTCTACGATTATATGTATGGATGACAATTACTATCTGACCCAAGGTCTTGGTCCTTTATATTGACCTACCCCTATCCCCCTCCCCACTCCCCCTGCCCCGTAGCAACCCCTACGTACCGGTCCAGCGCGATGGCCAGGAAGCTGAAGATGGAGCCCACAAACGACATGCACAGCAGGGAGTCGATCACGTCATCCATCTTCCTCTCCGAGGAGCCCTGCTGGTCGAGGTGTCCTCCGTCTGCAAACACCAACATCACGTTCTCCACCGTCTTGGTGAGGCTGGCGATGGTGTTGAAGGCGGCCAGGCTGCAGATGAAGCAGTACATGGGCGAGTGGAGGTTACGGTTGTGGACCACGGCCACCACCACCAGCAGGTTCTCCATTAGACTCACCACCCCCATGGTGAAGAAGAGGGACACGGGCAGAAGGATCTCCTGGCAGTCAGACTGATTGGCCGACAGGGTCGCCGTAGCTACCGTGGCGTGATTCATACTGAGACGAGCAGGAGAGGTTTTTCACCCATAGAGTAGGAGGTGATGGTAACACAGCAACAAGAGTCCTCCAACTGTGATAGTCCTTAGTATTATAAAGTCCTTACTGCTATAATGTGGCCTTATACTAAGAAGACTACATTCACAGAATCATCTTTAACCATTTCATTTGAGTGTTAATGTGATTTTCGCAGAGTTCTTTAAGGGTTTAGATGATGCTGATATTGAAGTAGTTTCCTTTCCAGCAATGACCTTTTTGGTCTCTGGTGACACTGGAGTCGTAATGGCAGGCCATGGTCTTAATGAGCCATGATAAAATGAGAAACGCGTTGATGGCTTTCTCCAGAGATTACAAGGGAAAAAAATCCCTGATGTTTTAGAAGTGGGCGTTAGGCACACAACGGAGGGATGAGGACGTCAGCGGGCCTTGTGTTCAAGGATGGTGGTTTGGATTGAAGAAGTAGAGCCGCTCCAATAGAGACCGCCCCTGTTAAGCAACACAGCGTTAGTGTCAGTCCCTTCTGAGTGGAGCATGTGCTCATACTTGTTAAAAGTTACTGAGGACATTGCTGATGTGGAACCTTACACGAGAATACCTTCAAGGCTTCTGATCCGGCATATATAATCAATTTGATAATCTTATTCAGACTATACACGCATCCCCAGCATTACTGTGTCCATATTAGGATACACAAATAAGCTTATATGAGTAACTAGTTATTGTGTCACTGTTAGTTATTTTGTTAGTTATTTGACTTTTCTCAAACTTTTCTACCAGTGCTCATAGCTCATAGATTCATAGTGACGCTAACAAAAAACAAAATGATTTAATTCATTGCAAGCTTTCATGTTACTAAACATTATACAGATTACAGTACATCTGCAGCAAGCTCACTACCTACACCAGTGCCATCAAGCCCCTACTATACTGACCTGTCAAATACATTCATACTGTATGGGATATGTGAGGGATAATGTATAGAACGCCGGTCATTTTTGGGAAAATAAGCCCAGACAGAAGGGGCTTATTTTCGCTGTTCTTTTTTTGCTGTTGTGTGTGAATTTTTATTTTTTATAATGACTGGCGTTCTATATTATCACGCTTATTACACGGCTACGTGCCAGAACGAAAAAAGTACTTCACATGGTGTGTCTTTTTACTATTTATTTGTTACCATTCGTAGTGTCGATCGCCGAAGACGTTGACGTTGCTTTGCAACCGAATACGCTGGGGTTGGTAAGTTACTGGACTACTTGTGGAGTTATACGAAAGACGTGAATCAGAGGCAAAAAATCCACCTTCCTTGACAGCGGTCATTATATGCTTAGCAACGTCAATTATCAAAAAATAACTGACCGCCGGAAGTCGGGAAGGCCCATGCAAGTAAACTGAGCATTCTACAGCATTGAGAAGAGCTATGTAATAAGTAACAGTAACACAACTAAGGGTGCTCTGACAAAGGAGGCCTACAGACATTGTAGATCTTAGAACATGTGTTGCCAGTCTGGTGTTGCTTTGAGGGGGCATCAATACTTCATTTGGGGTAATTAACTGGAAAGACCCCATATAAGCGCAGGAATTTAATTAGTTGAAATTAAAAGCATTTCAATTAAAAGAGAGCCCTTCTCCTCATTAATCTGGGATGCTGAGTATGCCCCCCTACAGTGAATTACATTCACTTAGATTAAATCTGTTTTTACAGTTTTCCGGTGGAGGTGCATTGCGAGCCAAAGTCTTGCACAAGTCTTGTGGTAACCCTTGTCAACATATGTTTGCTAAAAGAGGAAGAGAGGAGTGTTCGTGTGTGTGTGTGTGTGTGTGTGTGTGTGCGCACGCCCCTATGCGGGTGCATCGATTTGTTTTGCCAAATGCCAATTTCTTAAATGTCTTCTGAATAGGCGTGAGCCCTCAGACTACTAAAGAGATGTGGCATTGTATATTTATGAAGTGTCAACACATTGATTACACCTCCCGAGACAACTTCCTTTGTTCCTTTGCTCCCATCTAAGTGGAACCAATAATGACAGCATAATGACCCAGAGACACATCACTGGCCAGTCCCCAGTATAAAGAGAGACACATCACTGGCCTGTCCCCAGTATAAAGAGAGACACATCACTGGCCTGTCCCCAGTATAAAGAGAGACACATCACTGGCCTGTCCCCAGTATAAAGAGAGACACATCACTGGCCAGTCCCCAGTATAAAGAGAGACACATCACTGGCCTGTCCCCAGTATAAAGAGAGACACATCACTGGCCAGTCCCCAGTATAAAGAGAGACACATCACTGGCCTGTCCCCAGTATAATGTCAGAGACTACTTGAAGGACACTCAAGTGCTCAACTGATTAACATTAGCTGTGCTCTTCTTCCCCCTTGAGCCACAACTCAGTGTTCCTTCCTGCTGTGTTTCCTTGATCCCCTCAGCTGCGGGTAGCCATGAGGCGGCATCCAGGAGGCTCACACATCAGAACACATCAGTGACGAAGAAGTGTCCCCTCACAACCGCTCTTGTTGTATTCATGACAGAACCACTCTGGATTGTCACCTGTGTTGTCTGCATGTGTTTACTAGTGGCTGCCTAGTGTCCTGGCTGGGTGGTGCTTTTAGATTCCTGGTTGATCTCTTGTCCAAGCCTTTTGTCTTTGGAGCTTGAGTTGGCTCTTATGTCAGCATTACCATCACCGTGTGAATATACAGCCGTGTGCATCTTAGACACCACCATGTTTAACATTTAGGAAAATAAGGCGAATGAATGTCTCGTGGGTAGGATACAATTTTATAGACAACGATTTATTTACTAATGGCTCAGGAGGATGAAAATATTAAAAAGATAATAAAGATGAAATTAATGAATTAATCAAGTGCTCATTAGGTAAAGTAAATTGTGTTAACTCTCAAACAGATTTCTACTACTACTACTACTGCTACTTCTACTACTACTACTACTACTACTACTACTACTGCTACTACTACCACCACTACTAATACTACTACTACTACCAGTACTACTACCACTGCTACTACTACTACCATTATGCCTATTACTAATACTACTACTACCAGCACTATTACCACTACCTCTACTACTACTTCTATTACTACCACTACTACCACCATTTATTCCAAAGCAGCACACTAGTAACACACACCTAGTTTAACTCAGCATACACAACAAAAGCTTAGAACATGAAAATCTAACGAAAAAGTGAACGCCTTACCTTTCGTCTCACCTTTTGCCTAAGGGGCTTGAAGATAAATTTGATTTCCTGGATAAAAATTAAACAGGGCTGTAGGCTCAACATGGATGTGCTCCTCTAGACGAGTGAAGCAGCTGTGGGTCATGTGTCCTGGGTTACGGGACGGACTGTTGTGGTGCCCTTGAATGGCAGAATCACCAAGGCTTAGCTGTATGTTCGTTTGGCCGCAGCTCATCCATCCATGGTAACAGCCCAGGGCCTCGCAGTGCACGCACA
>OMLJ01116034.1:0-11752 GCA_900302595.1 Gadiculus argenteus | reverse complement strand
GACAGGGGAGAGAGAGAGAGAGAACACAGGGGAACACAGGGGAGAGAGAGAGAACACAGCACAGGGGAACACAGGGGAGAGAGAGAACACAGGGGAACACAGGGGAGAGAGAGAACACAGGGGAACACAGGGGAGACTGAGAGAACACAGGGGAACACAGGGGAGAGAGAGAACACAGGGGAACACAGGGGAGAGAGAGAACACAGGGGAACACAGGGGAGAGAGAGAACACAGGGGAACACAGGGGAGAGAGAGAGAACACAGGGGAACCCAGGGGAACCCAGGGGAGAGAGAGAGAGAACACAGGGGAACACAGGGGAGAGAGAGAGAACACAGGGGAACACAGGGGAGAGAGAGAGAACACAGGGGAACCCAGGGGAACCCAGGGGAGAGAGAGAGAGAACACAGGGGAGAGAGAGAGAGAACACAGGGGAACACAGGGGAGAGAGAGAACACAGGGGGAACACAGGGGAGAGAGAGAGAGAGAACACAGGGGAACACAGGGGAGAGAGAGAGAGAGAGAACACAGGGGAACACAGGGGAGAGAGAGAGAGAACCCAGGGGAACATAGGGGAAGAACCGGGGCGTGAAGCAGTACCTTGATGATGTTCTCCTTGGCCTCGGCCAGCAGCTTGTTCTTCAGCTCCTTGGCCATCTGGGGGTACAGGAAGTGCTTGAGGGCGTGCTCGATGGCCAGCGTGCGCTGCCGGTTCCACTCCTGCACCTGGTGGCTGAACTCGTCCCGGTAGTAGAACTGCTTGATCTCCTCGAAGTACGTCTGGTCCCCGTACCTACGAGACAACCCAGGGGCCAATGAGGGGGTCTGGGGATTGGTTTCTGTATGGTCAACGTGGCCCTTGTGACAGCAGGCGTCTGCAGTTGATTGACAGGTCAGGCACTTTGGATAAAAGCGTCTCCTAATGGCCATGAATGTAAATGTAAATGTATGTTAAGTCCCGCCCCTTATCCCTTGACCCCCAGCAGGTGGGTGGAGTCATGGATCGGTGGAGTCCCGCCCCTTACCCCTTGACCCCCAGCAGGTCGATGCAGACGGAGATGCTGAGAAGCCCCTCCTCCTCTGCCTGACACATGAGGAGGAACTGCTGGCCGGTGAGCTCCTTCACAGACTTGTTCTTCAGGTACTTGAAGGAGTAGCCGTAGTGGGCCTCGTCCACATCCTGGGGGGGAGGAGGGGGTCACCAAGGGGTCACCAAGAAGTCACCAAGAGGTCGGTAAAAAATAAAAATGCTAAACCCTGGACGATGATTTTTCTTTTACTTTTCTCAAATGGGCAATTTGGCCAATGTTATAGAGCCGAATTACGTCTGTACTGATCTGTGATCTGTACTTATCGGTTATTATTACATGACGTGCTAGATATCGAGTGCAAATATGGGTTTTTAGAGTGAAAATATAGGGCGATATTACACGGGTCAACAACTGACTGCACAGCTGTGTCAGTGCGTGGTGAAACGACAGTTAAACGCTGCAGAATAAATGGTGGAAAACTCATTCTTTCCTTGATTTATTTTGTCGTATAATTAATCATTTATTGCACAGTTAGTCGTTCAGTACTGCTGTATATTTTTAACAACCTGTTTAACGACTATATTTAACGACTACCTGTGTAATAACCTATATTTATGTGACATTAAAGTGGCGTCTAGAAGATGATGAAGATGCAAGTGAATGCATGAAAAGTTTAGTAACAATCTATGGCGGTATGAGTCAACACGATAGTGGGCCAGGGCCCACTGATGCATTTGCGGTATTATGAGTTTAACAAAACTGTCGCTGGCGACATCGTTTGCATCTCTGGAAAAATGTCTGCTTCATCACCAGAAGGTTTTGGCCAAAGAGAACGAAACGGAAACCTGGGGAGATTTGATTCGAATAGATTCGAATAGATGAAAACGACTTAATTACACAGATAGAACTAATGCAGTAAATTGTACAAGGAACCCTCTAACCTGGTTGATTATTAAAAATATGAATGTTTAGGCTTGGCAGAGCCTTCAGTAGAACAGCTCCCGCCATGTTTGGGTTCACTACTACTAGTCTCTCACGAGGCCAGATCTCGTTGCGTGAAGAACCAAAGGCTGGCCATGCAACTAACGGCGAGACTTCACGCATCCACAGGAAAATGCATATATTAAAAGATCGATCCTGGGATTGTATTAATCGATATCGGAAATGAAGATCGATTTTAAATCAGATAATCGATTTTTTGAACCCAGCCCTAAACTTTTCGTTAGTTGCTGTTTAAACAATGTACAACCAAAGGAAAAAAGCCAGTGCGTGTAAAACCCACTCAACCCACAAACACACAGCGGATTCAGGGGTCTTTGTCTACCTTCTTGCCCTTCTTGGTGGGCTTGGTGTTGATCTTGGCCCTCTCCTGGAAGGTCTGCCTCAGGACGTGTCGGACCAGGGGCTCGCGGGCCAGCTGCATGGCCACCATGTAGCGCGTGCCGTCCAGCACCGCCTCCGCAGTACTGAACTGACTGGAGCCCGCACAACCAGGAGGAAAAGGAAAAATAGGTTGGTTGGTTTTGACACTAATTAACTGTGTTAGAATGAGAGTCTGCTGTTCCAGTCTGATTTACTGAGTGGGAGGTTTAATATGCTAAACCTCCTACATAATGTAACTGTACTACTGCTGATATTAAATAAGAAGATTTATATTAATATCTCTAAACTCGGGCAATGATCTGTCATGTATTTTATAGTTTAATATATAGTATATATTATAATATAATATGTATGATTTGCACTAATACCAGTACAAATACAGTTTGGGCAGAATGTATATATGTGTCAGCGCATTCATTCAAACCTGGTTAGGTTTTGAGACCCCGTTCAGAACCTGCGGGAAAACGCTGATATTTCCACACATTTTGGCCTCTCATTTACACAAAAACCCAGTTTTTATCACAGAAAACGATTATTTCTAAAAACTCTGGCCAAAGTGGAGATTTCTGGTAATGCTGGTTATGGGTTGTTGGGATGGGTTAGAAGGGCTATCCTTTAGATTGTGTTTCGATGAGTCCTATCTGTTTGCGGGAGGTTAGGTTTAGGGTTATGGTTATGGTTTGGGTTAGGGTTAACCCTTACCCAAACCCTAACCCTAACCAACCGGAGGAGAGCAATTCTAACTAATTCTAATTAGTTAGAATTAATTCTAATTCTTCGAAAATCCTACGAAAATTACCATCACGTGAGCGGCCTATGTTTACAGTTTGTTTGGCTATCATGGATGCTGTTAAGGTGGTACTCGATTCTGAGGATTCTGATTGGCTCGCATGGCTTTATGCTTCTCCCTACACTGCCGCCCATAGGTTTGGCATAGTTATAATGGCGCTCAACAGCGTATTTATGCGGGTCGATGTAAATGACAACTTTTTGGAAAACGATGTTGTGTGCATAATGTTATTTTTAAAAACGAAGGGGGGGGAATATTAGTTTCTCTAAATACCCTGCTATGTGTAAACGTGGCCTGAATGAGGTGGCGGGCCACGTCTGTGTCTGACCTGCACGTGTAGTCTTTAGCGAGCTCTAGAGGCTCGGCAGGGAACTGCTCCGTCTCGTGCCGCTGGTAGCTGTCTCGAAGGTTCTCCCCAAACTGCTCTGGAGTCAGCCCGAACTTCTTGGCCAGGCCGTCTGGGGAAAGAACACAGTACATTTATATCATGATGAGATAAGATAAGCTATGCCAAACTAACCCACGATAGTAAGATATGATAAGGGTGAAATATATGAATAGCAAATGTAATGGAAAAAAAATTAATTCAATATATTTGATGGTAATGTATATATATATATATATATATATATAGAACATAGCACCACTACTTAAAAATTCATAGTTCTGGGGGACAAAAAGTGTTTAACTTTCCTATTATTAATGGATGGATGGATGGAGAAGTAGGCCTATGTACAATTGAAAAATGCACTCCCAGTTTGTGGATTCACCAAGTGTCCAACAGCGACACCTGGTGGCCAGAAACTCACCTAGTGGCCTGTAACTCACCTAGCCCAGCACCCTGGCAGATGGTGTACATGTCTCTACGAGAGGCCAGCTTCAGGTCCGGCCCTTTCAACTGCTGCTCTCCCTCTTCCTCCTCAGGCTCCTCTTCCTCTGCACCTGGTTCTTCTGTGAAGGTAATACACACCTGGAGTCGCAGTAACAGATGGTAACACTGGAACACTGATTGACCCGCTGCTGGAACCGGCTGATTTACTGCAGTCAATTTATATTTTGTGAAATAACCGAAAGAAAAGCAGTTGGTATATTGGTACAAAGGAAATATGTAAGGGATAATGTATAGAACGCCGGTCATTATCAGGAAATATTTCCAGACGACTAAAGGGGATTATTCCCCGATAATGACCGGTGACGTTCTATACATTATCCCGCTTATTACACCACTACTTGTCAAAACTGAAAAATATCTTCACACGGTGTGTCTGTTTACAATGTATTTGTTTCCAGCATTCATAGTGTTGATCAGCAGAGACGTTGACGTCGCTTAGCAACTGAGTACGCTGGGGTGGATAAGTTACACGGTTGATACGAAACACGTGACTTTCCTTGTCATTATATGGTCATTATATGCATAGCAACAGTCATTATATGCTTAGCAACGGTCATTATTGAAAAATAATTCACCAGCGGCAGTCGGGAAGGCCCATGCAAGTGGACGGAGCATTCCACAGCGTTAAGAAGAGCTGTGTAATAAACAATTATAATCCTCATTCAGGATATTAGGCTGGCGTGCCCTCTCACCTTCAAATAAACAGTTTATCCAGGCTGCTCAGTCCAGTAGTGATGAATGAAAACGACTTAATTACACTTCCTTTAATGAAGTCCTTCATTCATGTATTTGTGACATTCACTGTCAATTTAAGTTTGTTATTTTGTCTAAAATAATGGGGGGGGTTCTTTAGAGGGGGCAGAGCGTGAACCTACTGTCTTCATCCACCTCCTTGATCTTCTTCAGTTTCTTGGTTTTACACTTGGACGCGTTCTGCATCTTGGGAATGTCCCGGCCGTAGTACAGCAGGAAGTGGTTGTAGACGTCACTCAGCTCGTCACAAGACTGCACAGCCTTTAACCTGAGACACACGCAATACAAAAGACACACGCTTTAACCTCAGACACAATACAGAACACACACGCTTTGACCTGACACAATACAGAACACACACGCTTTAACCTCAGACACACAATACAGAACACACGCTTTAACCTCAGACACACAATACAAAACACACACGCTTTAACCTGAGACACAATACAGAACACACGCTTTGACCTGACACACAATACAGAACACACACGCTTTGACCTGAGACATACAATACAGAACGCACACGCTTTAACCTGACACACAATACAGAACACACGCTTTGACCTGAGACATACAATACAGAACACACACGCTTTGACCTGACACACAATACAGAACACACACTCTTTAACCTCAGACATATAATACAGAACACACACGCTTTGACCTGAGAGACACAATACATAACGCACACGCTTTGACCTGACACACAATACAAAACACACACGCTTTAACCTCAGACATATAATACAGAACACACACGCTTTGACCTGAGAGACACAATACATAACGCACACGCTTTGACCTGACACACAATACAGAACACACACTCTTTAACCTCAGACATATAATACAGAACACACACGCTTTGACCTGAGAGACACAATACATAACACATACGCTTTGACCTGACACACAATACAGAACACACACGCTTTGACCTGAAGACACACGCAACACAGAACACACACTCTTTTTCTACCTCTAGCAGGAGACCCAACCTCTAGCAGGAGACCCAACCTCTAGCAGGAGACCCTACCTCTAGCAGGAGACCCTACCTCTAGCAGGAGAGCCTTTCCTAGCAGGAGACCCTACCTCTAGCAGGAGACCCTACCTCTAGCAGGAGAGCCTTTCCTAGCAGGAGACCCTACCTCTAGCAGGAGACCCTACCTCTAGTAGGAGACCCTACCTCTAGCAGGAGAGTCTTTCCTAGCAGGAGACCCAACCTCTAGCAGGAGACCCTATGAGAATACCCTACCTCTAGCAGGAGACCCTACCTCTAGTAGGAGACCCTACCTCTAGAAGGAGACCCTACCTCTAGCAGGAGACCCTACCTCTAGCAGGAGACCCTACCTCTAGTAGGAGACCCTACCTCTAGAAGGAGACCCTACCTCTAGCAGGAGACCCTACCTCTAGCAGGAGACCCTACCTCTAGTAGGAGACCCTACCTCTAGAAGGAGACCCTACCTCTAGCAGGAGACCCTACCTCTAGCAGGAGACCCTATGAGAATAACCTACCTCTAGTAGGAGACCCTACCTCTAGCAGGAGACCCAACCTCTAGCAGGAGACCCAACCTCTAGCAGGAGACCCTATGAGAATACCCTACCTCTAGCAGGAGACCCTACCTGTCGATGTCTGCGCAGTCCAGGGGGCGGACGCCGTCCGACAGGGGCTTGTCCGGGTCAGCGGAGATCAACTCAAACTGGAAGGCCTGCATCCTGTGGAAGAGGCGCTTCAGGTTCTGCTTCCGGGTTTTCAGCTGGGTCCACTGAGGGGGGAGATGTTCCTGAGGGTTAGCCCGCCTGGCCTCACATCACTCCAGCGACAGCCACGACAGCCAGCCAGAGAGCAGTGACGTGACCTACCTTTTCATCCCAGTGCCAGACCTTCCAGAGGTCGTTGATGTTCAGCTCGGGCTCCACATACTCCTTCCTGTAGAAGGCGATGAACGGCACCTGGCAACACGACACACAACCTTTTAGAATGAATGGGGAGGAACGCGTCTGCTGGGGTGTTCTACCCCCCACAGCAGACTGGAGAACCGGCCGGAGTCACGACATCACCACCACAAGGGAGCGTTGAGCTTTTATCCACTCAACGGCTGAACCTGCTTCTGTATATTTTGTGTTTCAATACAAAACATTAATTCCCCCATTTCAAATAACAACTCAAAACACATCTGTTTAAAACTGCCTATTCCATCTGATGCTAATTGCTCTGGTCCCATCTACCCTAAGTGTTCCTATTTTTATTGCATATTTTATTGCTGTTTTATTTGTATTTTATTATTTATTTATTTTTATAAATACATGTTTTATTTATATTAAAAATATATATTTTTTTCTTTTGTGTACCGGTACTCTTGTATGGTGTCCTTGAGTGCTAAGAAAGGTGCCTTCTAAATGAAATGTATTATTATTATTATTATTATTATTATTATTATTATTATTATTATTATTATAAAATTCAGCTTATTGCTTTTTTAATGGTTTTAAGTCATAGCATGTCCATTCCATTGACAATTCATTGACTTTCAAATTCAAGATTTTCAGTGTTTTCGTGAATTTCACACTTTGTCCAAAGGTTGTCAGATGCCACCAGAGGCCAACCCATGTGAGGTGCACTAGCGTGCAGGAGGAGAGAGGAGACAAACCTCAAAGTGCTGGTTCCTCATGAAGTTCAGAGCCTCCTTGATCTTGGCGATCATGCTGGGACCCTTTCTGCTGAAGTTAGTAGTGGGGCCTCTCTCCAAGTAGTCGGTGTCCTCCTGAATTCAGACAAAACCCAGAACCCACCTGAAGGCCTTGTGGGTGTCATTCTATAGACTGATGGACACATCAGTCGTTATTTTGGACTACGATGTGTTACGGTAACCACGGTCGTGAGTGACAGGCGTCCTGACCTGCATAGAGATGGTGGGGGTGGAGAAGGCGTTGCGGTAGACCCACTCCGCCTCTTCCTCCAGCTCGTCATCCTCAGCTGGCCGCACAGGGATGGAGCGTAGCTGGTGACAGCCAACACAGGAGGTCAGAGCGTTAACGCCACCTTAAGGTGACATTATACCACCGGATGTGAGTGTGGTTAACCGTTACAAGCCGTTTTAGTGACATCTGACATGTGTGTGCAGGGCATGTCCGCATAGATGTGTGCTGTATAGATCAGTCTACCAGCCTAGTCTACCAAGTAGACTGTAGCAAACGTTGCTCCGTCATACTTACTAGGCCGATTTTCAAAACGGCTTGTAATGGATAATCACACTCACACCTGATGGTATAATAAGTCACCTTTAAGCTCTGGTGTTCACTTACAGTCTCTCACTTACAGTGCACTTACGCCCTTGCAGTCCTGCGGTTATATATAGATCCCCTCACACGGTGTTCATGGCATTATCTCACAGTAGGATGGGGATGCATGCAGGGACTAAACGTAGGAGGGATGGGATTTGATAGGATGGGGGAAAAGTGCCATCCCATCCCAGGCTTTGTAAGGAGCGGGATCAGATCATGCTATGGGTTGAAATGCAGGAGATAGCCTGCCAGCATTGACAAGAAGCTGTCTGACACGCAAATATTTTCCATCTTCTGAATATTTCGCATCTTCAGACTCATCGGCTTCACGTTCAATGAAATCAGACATGATGACTGATTATCTGTTGATGAGAGGCAACACATCCTGAACAGAGGCTGTGACTGTATGTGTACCGTATATGCTCTAATAGAGGCCTGCCTAATATCTTTATTTGACTCAAGCGCATCGCGGCCCAGGCCTTTATTGGAAGGAGGCCTTGATCAATCTAACTGCCTAATATATTTCTCTTCATTTTGTTTATTTAGAATATTGTGCATTCCATATTCCTTCAGGAGTGCAGGTCTCTTGCATTTTCATTCGTAATGTTATAGCGATATTTTAAGTGCTCTGGTGGCTTTCTAATGAGCTAAATAGTCTCATCTGTATATTTTTAGAACGTTGGTTCCAATAATAGCCCCAGCCTTTATTTAACTCCACCGACAGTGAGACCTGGCCAATGTTAAGAGACCGGCCGCTAATTGAATACAGGCCAGTATTAGAGCAATTACGGTATTTAATTTGGGCAATTTGATTTTTTTCCTACACCTTTTTTTAACACTGAAGAATTTAATGTAGATTACAGTTTATGACACGAGTCAAATATTAAAAAGAACAGCACAGTATGGGATATTGATTAGATTTGGATGCGCTATAGTTATTACTGTATATTGGCATAACATAAAAGAATAAACAAAGAATAAAAGACGTGAAATCAGGTCGCCATGTTTTAAGATGCACACGGGGCTCGACGGGGTGGAGAGAACACTCCGGGCCGCACCTGGAACCGCTCGGGCATGTCTGTGGAGCGGATCTCGTTGTCCTGGTCCGTCATGTGGCTGCTCTCCAGCTCGCTGGGCTCGTAGATCTCGAAGATGCTGCGGCGGCCCGCCCGCTTCTTGGCCTGCTTCTTGGGCCGGTCCCAGGACTCTTCCTCGCCGTCCTCCTCCTCGTCCTCCGCGTCGTCGTAGGCCTCCGTGTCGAAGTCGGCGAAGTCAAAGTCCCCCCCGAAGATCTCCTGCGCCTCCTGCAGGGCCCTGCGGGGGACGAGGTGGAGAGGCGGGGCAGTGAGCGAGCAGGACGAGGCCGGGTTTACAGACGAGCTGGTGTGGTTCATGTGGGGGGGAATTGTACGACGCCCTAAGCGTGACGATAATCAACGACTTGCCTTATATGCTATATGAATGAGATAAGCGTGGGGAAGCACAGCCTCTGTGACTCTCGCTTCTTAGAACGGTTGTCCGCTGTTCTGTACTGCCAGTGTGTACTAATGGCGTGACCTAATGCATATGCATGACCATGTCTGATACAAGAGAACGTTCAGACGAGGACAGCGATGAGTTAGATGATGATGATACATGGCACAAGTCCAAGAATAACGAATATGAAAAAGGTGGGTGTTGGCGCCGAAGACTGTGAACGTGTGTGTGGATGACGGCCGGTTTAAGCAGCCTCAACTGGCCGAGTTTGCTTGGACTCTGGGGCTGGGTGAGGCTGCCACCTGTTGCACCAGTGTGCGCAGGTTAAACCAGCCTTCACCACACACACACTCAGGGGGAGATCTCCTGCATGGCAGTGGAGAACAGCGGAGAACCGGCATTAACAGCACCATCATGTGTCCTGCCTTTGGAGGAGCCGAGAAAAAGCCACCCAGGTGGCGTCTTGTAGCGCAGACTTTGCTACAGCCATGTTTGGGCATTGTTTGATAACAGCCCACGCTTAGAGCTTTTGGGAGGAATCACAGAAGTGAGACAGTTTGCCCAAACTGGAAAGGCAGGTGTCCTGCAGTCCAGCTCAGCTTTAGTATTACTTTGTTAAAGGTTAAAGGGACATTCCACCGATTTTCACATTAATCTGTATTGAAAGTCGGTCATATTTGTAGTCGAAATGTAACGTACATTTCTATTTTGGTGCCTTCTTGTCCAAGAAAAGTTGGTGCTTATAGTCTCGCCAGAGCCTGAACTCTAACACTTCCTTCTTTAAATTATGTCAAAGTCGTCATATGAAGTGTTAGAGGTAAATACAGATCTCATTTTTCCCATCTCTGGGGAAAATTGTGTTATCAGTGTCTGTGAATCCCTAGCAATTCTAATGATTCCATCACAACAGGCTACAGTAATGGCTGCTAGAGTAGGTTCACTTACGCGTCTGTGTATCCGGGCAGCTTTTTCCTCCACTTGGGTTTCTTCAACGGCTGTCCATCGTCGTCCACGATAAAGTCGTCAATATCTGAGAACACGCACACGCTCAACTTAACATAACCCACACCACAAAGACCATTCTAACGGCCGTCATCCACACTGTATGGAATGGGAGGAGGGTCACCCACCCGACTCTTCCTCGTCCTCGTCCTCCCCCTCCCCAGGGTGCAGGGGCACATCCAGGGCCGGCTCATTCTCCTCCAGGCCCGTCCCGCCCATGAAGATCTCGTCTGCGATCATGTCCTTCTCGTGGGCGTCGCGGATGTCCTCGTCGCCTTCCTCATCCTCGTCCTCCGACATGTCCCGGAGACGCCGGAACTTTTGCTGCCGCCCGGAATAAAAATGAAAATGATTAGAATAACATTTGGAAGAAATACAATTCCCACCATACAAGATAGTATCACTGAGAGTGATACCATGGATGAATAATAAAAATGATGCATGTTCAGTTAAAGGTACACTGTGTTATTCTTTCACCCAACTAGTGGTTAAATGTTATATTGTATTCAAACGAAGACTGCTCTCTAGCGCCTCCTGTTTTCAAATGTGCGTCGCAACCTGTTGAAACTACGGCAGGCGGTATGTGTCAGGATTCAAGAAGCTATGACGACAATATGTCACGTATGCCACTAGTGCTTTTTGTCCCTCTCGGCAGTTCATAGACCGGAAGAACATGGCTGCCTCCGTAGAGCTTACCCGTCCTATGTAGATACAGAGAAGAGATTCTGCACTCAGGAGGAGAAGTGAGATTGTTGGCAGAGATAATTTTACCAATGAGGACTTATTTATGAATGAAGACGTTGATTTGAGGTAATAAATGACTTAAAACATTACACAGTGTCCCTTTAAAATAACTTTTTTACGAATGGAATTAATTTTATGAATGTGTGTTATTTTATCGGTTACCCGTTTCACTTTCACTCCCAGGTTCTCCTCGATGAGGTCAATGTCATCATCATCCAGCCGGTCGTCATAACCTACCGAAGAGAGTCGTTGAACCAGGTTAACCCACCAGCGCTCAACTAACCCATAGATTGGTGTGGTACAAACCCCATACGGGAGAACACTGACTTCTCTTCCTTTTGCGATGTCCGATTTCCTCGCCGGAGTCGCTGTCCTCCTCCCCATCCCTCTTG
>OMLJ01116029.1:0-16883 GCA_900302595.1 Gadiculus argenteus | reverse complement strand
CATCAGTGGTTTTCATCAGACACACAGATCCATTGTGAGATAATTTTACCATTCCTCTCTAATGAATGAATCACCTTAAGTCGCTCCGCACCAAATCAACCGGGAGACCACCGGAACAATGAGCTACAAATATAATGCTCAACTGCAGAACTGCCAATGCATTGTATATTGTCTAAACCTGAATGAGGCATAATGAGTTCTGTTTTAACTGTTGTAATTAATTGTTATTAATTAATTCACTTTCGCTATGCCATTTGTTTTTAACCAGATCTTGTTGATAGATAGTTTTATATGTCTATCCAAGTAAATGAATCAAGGTACATTTTAGAGCCCAATTCAGATAACTTGGCAGAGATTAATAGGTGTTTGGTTGTGTAACTCCATCTCCTGCTTGTCAAGCTGCCAAAGTGGTCATTCAAGCTTCAGAAAGGCCTTACCCTTTTCAGACCTGTTCCGTCCTGGGAATTCAACCCAGACAACAGGAGCAAGATCTGTAGAAACCCTACAAAAACACATATGTCATATGTAGAAAAGATATGACATAGAGTTGCAATATGAGGTATTTCAAATGTAGATGGTATGATCTGAACATAACAGTTTGGGCGTTGTTAAAGCATAATGATCAACAATATAAGTAATCAGTACTTAATATGCTTATTATTAATTAGGATTAATAATGAAAGATTCATTACAAATGCATTTTGCAAGCATTTGGCACATGGGTGGTCAGTCTAAAACTTATGAGCTTATCCAAAAAACACACGTGCACACACATGTGCCCATGTGGACGCAGGTGCACACACATGCACACGCACAGACGACATGCAGACGGACAGACACACACACACACACACACACACACACACACACACACACACACACACACACACACACACACACACACACACACACACACACACAGAAAGACAGACACACAGAAACAACTAGTCAACTAGAGTCATTTAGGATCTATAATTAACTTTCACTAATTGATCTGGGCTATTTGTCCACAGCTTATTGGCCTCAGCTCATGGGAGATATGTTGTGTTTGAAGGAGAAGAAACCAGAGTACTAGGAAGACACACACGTACACACGTACACATGCGCACACGCACGCACGCAGGCACACACACACACACACACACACACACACACACACACACACACACACACACACACACACACACACACACACACACACACACACACACACACACACACCATGCAAATGGTGGCCGAATTAAATCACAATCATACCGATAATTAACATTATCGGTATGAATACTATACTAAAATGATTTATGACGAGCCAAGACTCCAAGCTATCTCGTTACACACATGCTGCGAACACCTGTCATCGTTATGCATTATTTAATTATTTTATCCACAGTTTAATCAATAAAGGTGTATTCGGAAACATAATGATCTTGTCTATTTAAGGGTGAGTTCTCTGATGAGATGAAGGTTCTACTGCATTGCATCTATGAAAGAAAGTTCCCCTTTACAGATCAGATAACATGGTTGATTTCACATGCCCTTTCTTTCTTTAAAGATTGTATTGTGTAGTAGCCTAACCCTGTTCCTTCTAAAATAGCATACAGGGATTAAAAAAATGCTGCATTATAATATGCATTGTGGGAAATATCTATATTTAATACAATTAGTAGTACACTTGTCGTAAATACATTAAAATGTAAAACAGAACTATTCAAACATTGGAAGGCCATACTAACCAACTTACAAAACATTTGTCAAGAAAATAAACCTCCCTTTAACATTTTATTGATTCTGATTAAGTGAAGCAGGTTTTATTGCAATTTCTTTAATGAACCTCAAGTCTCAAATCACCTTCACTGGAGTGTGGCTTTTCTCAGGGTCTAATGGCTCTCTCTCCTGTCGTTTAAACTAACGGCACTGTCAGACATGAGGCTGATAGTTGAGTATATCACTCCTATATTCTCATTGGAGCCCAAGGCTGTTAAACGCAAACTGTTGAAGTTATGTTCCAATAATCCTTTAAATAATTATTAAAAAAAATACATTTATTTTTTTTCTTTTACTCAGATCTGTCTTAAGATGTTGTAAGACTTCTTAAGATCCCAATTCATCCCCTATTCTTTGAAGAGCAAGTGTGAATGTGAGGGGATGAAGACCTGCACAACACAAAGGAGAACGTTGAGAACAATGTGAGGCTGTACATTTTTTACAGTTGTTTCAGTTTAGATTATCTCCTAAGGAACAAACCACCCAGAGTTTGCTTCTGATCATGTAAGTAAAAGAGGTGATGAATATTTTATCATACTTATCTTTAGAATTATAATTATTTGAAGAGCCAAAACTGAACAGCTGCTCTCTTTCATCACTATTTTGTGTTTTAAAGGTTCACTAAGTTGAAGACGTCTTTTACCAAAACTACCCTGAAGTATCCAAGATTTTTCAATAAAAACATTTTTTTTTTCTAAATAATTGTGTTGATGGATCTCATCGCTGAATCATGCCCCTGCTATCCATCCACCTGTTGTGTGGGCAGTTTTGTTCGCAAACACCCACACACTGATCTCTAGACTTAACACTTACTAACCAGTTGGAAAGAATGTGTGATAAAATGGAACTGTTTTAGTAAACAAAAGTCACTTGTATACGTGTGCAATACCACATTAAGATTCAGTTGAGGTTATATTAAATAGATAACACTTATTTTGTTTGCTGATTTGGTTTAATTCCTAACATAAATGTTTTCATGTCTTCAGCCTTCTGTTAATGGCTATGTGTTATACATTATGCAATGGCCTACAATTCAATCTGCAAATTGTGTAACAGATACTTTACTTCTAAATCCTGTTCAGAAATGCAGCCAGTATCAGTTAATTGTCATTCATGGTTCACATTTAGATAATAATTAAGGCTGGCACTTGTATGTATGCCAATTTACTACAATACTACAGTGATGTGATCAGAATGATATTATCACTTTGTGCACACCATTTTAACATTACTTATTCTCCCATAAAGGAATAACAAATACATAAGAATATGACTAATTCATTTACCAGGAATTCTCGTCACCATTGTTGTTTTGTTCATATTTTGTAGGTGTATCATCATAGGGATTCAATACTTTTGGGGAGAATTTTTTTCCAGACCTAAATGAAATACATCCAAATGTTGTATCCTACTGCCCTCTATCGGTGAACTACTGCAAAAGTACGGAAGTAAACATTGTTTCCGACCAGCATGGTAGTAGAACCAGTAGAACGGCTACAGGCAAGCCCTCACGACCACGCGATTAGGATTGTTAGGCAAGATAGCTGTACCATTTGGCCTCCAAAACCGTTGTCATCATCTACAATTTAACCGGTGGGCTCAATAATATCACAACTCATTGCGTTTACAGTAATGTCGTTGTGTAATTGTTCCTCGGTACCAATAACTTTGTATGGTGAATAGCTAATAACAGTAGCTAGGTAGCCGACGTGAAAGGTTAGCTGCTGTCTTAGCAAGATGCATGTATGTTTCATAATGTTATGTACCAGCACTGGACAGCAACGTACTCCACAGCCATGCATGAGGTGATACCGGTATGCCTGTTGATTCAGAAAATTAATGCCCTCATTCAAAATACCTCATTCCACAGGTGAAGGATTGACTTCACACTATGTCCTCTGAAGGAGATGTGGCTGCAGAGGGAGCCTCTGCAGGTTCCTCTCTCACCTCCTTCAACGGCTGTGAGTCCACTGTTGGCTCTGCAATGATAGTGACTGTTGGAGCGACGGTGCCCACCGGCTTCGAGCATACTGCTGCAGAGGAGGTGAAGGATAAAATTGGGGCCGAAGTGCGCATTGGCAAAGATCGTGGTCGGATTTACTTTGAAGTCAGCACAGACAAGCTTTTCCAGGTAGGATGCCACCGTGACAGGGCTAATAAGTAGTCATCGTCGTCGCCAGTCTGTGGGAGGAGTGTTTGTCCTTCTGTGCCCATCTGTGCATGACAAAGCATTTTGTCACCTGAACATAACATTGTTCTCACCAATTCAGGATCTGGTCTAGTTGTTGCTCATTTTCTAGAATGTATGTGTAATCAGTGTACCCTGTCGATTTGCCATAATAATCTTGACTAATCAATGACATTATAGGTTCATCTTCTGCGATCTGTTGATAACCTGTTTGTGATTGTGGAAGAATACAAACACTATCAGTTCAAGGAATCTAAGGTACAGTACTTCCGCCGAGCCTAGTGTGTATCATGAGACAACGTTGTATTGTTTCATGTGTTGATTCATGCGTTGTAAAAAAAGTCCTGAATATTACAGCCCTATGTCTCAATGAACATGACTTGCATTTTGAATGAATTTCAGCTGTGTCATTATTACTAGTCTGCTCCGGCATATAAAGGGCATATATTTATACATACTGTATACATCCCATATTTAACTGTTTTCTTTTAATGTTCAAAACACACCCTCAAATATCTATTGCTATCCGCAATGTCCAGTGACACCATCTTCGTACACAACAACCATGGGGTCCTGACCCCAAGGTTGGGAACCACTGGTTAAAACAATGCATCTAGAAACTCTGTTATGAATGGGGAACAAAAAATATCACTTTGTCGAACAGGAGGAGACGTTGGCCGAGTTGATGCAGCTCGCCTCCAATCTCCCCTGGGCCAATGCTCTGGAGGTCTGGAGACTCAACAATTCCCTGAAGAAGAGGAGGGGTCGCCGCAGAGGTCCACACATTGCCAAGGGCAAATCGAAGGGCGAGGCTCCCGATGCAGAAGATGCAGAGGAGAAGGAGCCCCAACCGACCGAGAAGCAGCCGTCTAACGAGGACCGGCCCCTGGACGAGGCCGGAGCAGATTCAGAGAGCAGCTCCCTGGGCACTGAAGAGGTGGCGTCCGAGCCCAAGGTCCTCAAGTTCAGGGTGACGTGTAACCGGGCCGGGGACAAACACAGCTTCTCCTCCAACGAGGCGGCCCGGGACTTTGGCGGCGCCATTCAGGATTTCTTCCAGTGGAAAGCGGACATGACTAAATTCGATATAGAGGTATGTAGGTAGGCTTGCCTGGAAAAGGAGAGTGCTGCCAGTGAATGCCACTCCAATGGCCAGCTTACAAACTCTCTATTGTTGACGACTCACCATCATCATTTGTTTCGGGGTGAATAAAGAAAAGAAAAATGTAGCAAACAAAAGGTTAGCAGGGATTATGTGTCATGTCCGTGTTCACATTTAGCCCCAAGAGATGTGTGTGAGTCCGGTTAATTCAGCATTACAATGAGATTGGCAAGACTGTAGGACTAGTCTATTATTGGCATCATTCATGTTTTTACAATGAGGTTGAGCAAGGCGGGTTCCTTGTGTAGAGGTCAAAACACTTTTCCCTTGGCATCAGTTTGTGTTACTGTGCGTCACATTGAGGTGTTGTCTTGTTCTCGCAGGTCCTGTTGAACATAAGCAGCGAGGAGGTAGTAATCGGCATCGCGCTGACTGAAGAGAGTCTTCACAGAAGGAACATCACCCACTTTGGCCCAACCACCCTGCGCTCCACACTGTGCTATGGGATGCTCAGGTCATAGTTTTAAGGATGTCTTCACTGTAATGGTGGCCAAGTGGTCACACACTGATTTATCATGCCGTAGAAGTCTTTGAGGAAATAACACATTCCGGCAAAAAAAAAAGTATGTGGTCTTGACATGACTTTTGAGATTTCACAATCAAGCAAAACACACCCTTTCTTCCATTTAACTCGAGTCAAGTCTCCATATTTGCATAAATGCTTTGTGTTTGAATAAGGCTTGTTATTGCGCATACAACTTGGCACAGAATCATACCATTAGTAAGTGAAAACAAATATATTCACTGCTTGGGTTTCCCCTTTATTCGACCGCTCTGCGTAAAGAACGCTGTGCAATACTGACACTCTCCATGCTTTGGTCTTTACAGGCTGTGCAATCCCCAGCCTTCTGACGTCATCTTTGACCCAATGTGTGGCACTGGAGCGCTGCCTCTGGAGGTAACTTTCCTTGAGTAACTTTCCTCCCCTTTTTCATCGTGTGAAAGAATACAGGGAGGGATACATAACGTAAGCCCCAGAAAAGGACGTTTCCCGGTCCGTTTTGACTTTCTGTCCTCCTCTCCTCAACCTCTTTACTCCAGGGGGCTATAGAGTTCAACAACGCCTTCTACGTGGGCGGGGACAACAACGACATGGCCATCAACCGCACGGTCAACAACATCACTCACGTTCAGAAGAGGAAAGAGGAGGGGGACAGGTGAGGGACCCCCCCCCGGCGGTGCGAAGGGCTTTACTCTGACTGCGGTACTTGTGGCGTGTACCAGCTGTCCCCCTGTTACAAAGACATTTTATTTTCCCACAGTGCACCTGGACTACCCATTGACGTGGTCCAGTGGGACGTGTGCCGTTTACCTGTGAGGACCAGCTCCGTGGACATCATCCTGTCTGACATGCCTTTCGGGAAGAGGTGTGGTATTCACATGAATAACAGAGGTTGATAAATACTTCCTGATGGGAGCTCTCAACCCAACGGTTTTCACAATAACCCCCCTCTCCCATGTGTCAATGTATCATCCAAAGTGGAGGTTGATGTGTGGGAGTTGAATGACAGGTTAATGTGTATTTCCAAAGAATGGGCTCCAGGAAGAAGAACTGGGACCTGTACCCTGCCTGTCTGCGGGAGATGGCGCGCGTGGTCCGCCCAGGGTGTGGGACCGCCGTGCTGTTGACTCAGGACAAGAAATGCTTTTCCAAGGTACAGCCGATCCAACCGAAAAAATAGCCGGTGCTTACGTGGATGAGTTATGATGTGGATCAGAGGCTGAGAACACATTTCTGGCATATATTGTTCAGTAATATATAACAAAGTACCTTTTCATTTCATGTTGTATAATAACATGTTTATGCTGGTGTTTATTCTGGTGCTGAAAAATCTCACCCTCCCAGAGTAGAATCACATAAATCATTCCTTGATAAGCGCACCACTGTTTTGATTCCTCTCGTGCTCCATGACTGCACGTTGTTTCTCCATACATGTGGCTCTCGCCTAAAGGGACTGGTCTGAGAGAACACGGCGCAAATTAAAACCCACTCCATGGTTTCCATCACATGAAGATATAACGTGTGTTTGGGTGTCCGGTCTCCAGGCTGTGTCGCGGATGGGAGGGCTGTGGAAGAAGTCTCACACGGTATGGGTGAACGTCGGTGGGCTGCACGCAGGAGTGTTCCTGCTCAAGCGCACGACAGGGAAGTTCGGGGAAACCCCCGAGGACATCTACGAAGCACCAAGTAACCAGAGCCAGGAAGGCACCGTGAAGGAAGACGAGGAGCTTTCGTAATCTCAGCCACGGCAGGAGTGGTTTTCCCTTTCACAGTCAATGACGTTTAAAAATGAATAATGTTATTTATTTGTTATTAGAGTTTTAAAGGAATACATTTAGAATGTAGCCTGTTTGGGTAAAATGCGTGCTGACGTTTGTACACGTTTTTTTTTTGTTTTTTTGTTTTGTTTTTTATTACCTCTGTTGTGATTGAGGAATTTGAAACATTCTTGTTGACATAAAATCTGTACAACTGATCTTGGTTTGAATAAATGTTGAGAACATATTGTCTGAATATATGTACTGATATCAGGTAATGCAGACATTTTAAGGGGACATATTATACCTCATCTATCCAGTACGTCTAAGTGGACACGCCCACTTGTGATGTCAGAAGGTGCACATTTTCAAAACGCCTGTAATGGCTAATCACACTCACACGTGTGGCATATTCATGGGACCGTTATAATACCTCCATGCATGGGACCTTTAACTCTCCCGAATATATGATGGCTCCCTGACACCTGCGAGTGACAGAATCATATTTCTGTACTTCCTTTCCGTTTCGCTCCCTGACATCAGTGATTGACATCCCAGTTTCTCTAGGGTGGGGTGTAGAGGAAGTGATATATGGAAAATGTATTAACTTTGGAATTTATTTAATTTATTGATACATTTTCTGGTCAATTCCTAGAACTACTAAACACCGCACAAAACATTTTTCACGGAAGGCATTCATGTTGTTTGGCAATGGGTATTTGTCCCGCGTGAGTCATGAGAACAGCTGAAATATACCAGCCTAGACCTAGGCCTACGTGAACAATTGCAGGTAAAGCGATGTTTTCATTTGTTTGGCAACATTCCGTCATGTTGAGAGGATTAAGAGGAGCAGTAGGCTACCCCTACTTTAAAACCCTAATGCAGCCTAGGGGGGGGGGGGTCGGTCTCGCCGCCCGATCGCAATAATTGTGGGCCAGCCCACCTGACTTCGCCGGCCGGACGGCCGGGGAAACTCCCGTTCCTCCCGGCGGGGACCAACTTTGTTTTACCACGTTTTGCATGAGAACGCTGATAGTTTAAAACGCAATAATGTCTCACCGTATTAAATCGTAAGATTAATTACGTTTACCAAATTAACCCTAACCACCATCACAATAACTAACCGATGCTCGAATGCTCCCCCAAAAAAGAAAGCGATATAAAATCACTATAGGCCAATTTGTTACATATTGGATATGGGCTTTTCACTACAAAATAAAAAAAAATAGAAAATTCTACATGGAAAAGGGTAAACATCTGCATAGGCTACTTCATGAATAGGCCTACAACCTATTGATTGATTGATGACTGAATTCTTTATTGACACATGTACAAAGGAAAGCATACAAATGTACATCAGGTCAAAAGGATGACACAAAAAAGCCCATGGGCTTATTTCCATTGTGGTCCCTTTGTAGTGTAAGCATGTTGGTAGGTGTAGTGTGTGTGTTAAATGTAATGTATGACAGTGTGGGAACAAAGTAAAAAATGACATTCCAATCACACATTCACAATTCTTAAAATATGACATAGGCCTACCAATCACACATTCAAAATTCATATAAATATACATTTCATAACAATCCATAAAAGAGACACCATAATAAATATCCATATGACTGTCTGCTGCTCAACCATTTCTTTGTCCATTTCTTTAGGGCTGTATGAATGACGGCATGAAAAAGGTTTCATTACCTATTCCATGACACACTCTGACCTCAGAAGAGGCGCGCGTGACGTCCTGCCTTCTATAATAGTAACACTCGGCTGGGAGAGGAGCACTTTTGCTCCCACACAGCAAACAAAATGATTTGGACCACGTTTCTACTCGTCCAGGCGGTAATCCTCTACTTCATTCTGGCAAAGAGATACAGGTAACTTAACCCATTATTTTATATTCATTTTTAGAATAATACAATATAGGTAAATATTCATTTAATAACCATTGATGATGTAAATAAGCCTTATCTTATATGACGTAGGCCTACTTATATTGAAAGGTATGCCGGCTATATATACATTGTGCTAGGGTTAAACAAAACATCCTGCCGTTTATTAGGCTACCGTAGCCTAAGAACTATTTATCTTCTGCGACCACGCTGCAACATTTTTAGTTAATACCTTTACAACTTTTAACATTAGTACAATTCCATAAAAAAAGTAATTAAATCAACCTTGAATAGCTCGTCTTGATGCATCAAATTCATCATGATCCTGGACATTGAAGACAGCATGTTGAAGACAGCGTGTTTCATTTAACCCGCCTACCATGCAGGGGCCGAGTGAGAGCCAGCCTACTCTGTTGACAGACTCTGGAATGCGGTCAAACTGCTGTAGGCCTACCTCATATTGTACAATTTGTCATTGAAGTTAAAACAATTATTTTCTGCCAACCATACAGCAAAAACACGTTTTTCACTGAAAACATTGATTAGGCCCACAGCCGTATCATATACAATTAAAAATAAGCTTGTTTTTTTTGTATAAAAAAAAAGCCACTTGGTTTAACACTGTTCCTGGTTCCATTGATATGTTCGTATTTTTTAAAAAGGCACTTGTTTTTCCACTGTTAAAGATTGAGTCACCCGTTCCATTGATACATCTGTGATAATGATTGCCATATTGTATGCTGCTGCTTTGAGAGGAATTTACCCTTTATTTCTCTTTATTCAGATCCAGCACTGATCCACCATTAGACAAAGGTGTCATCCCATGGCTTGGCCATGCGCTTGAATTTGGCAGAGATGCTGCAAAGTTCTTAAATCGAATGAAGAAAAAACATGGTGACATTTTCACGGTAAGCAGGGAAATACTGATTGAACGATTCCCTCGGTCATTTATTTTCATATGCAGCAGTGACAGATCGGCTAGTGCTGACTTAATTATGACTATCTGTCAATAGGCTCAATACTGACGGAGGAGATTGTTATTTAATAAATTGCTAATTATTATGAACTTAAAATAATTATTATTTTAAGTATTTCATGAATAAAAAATAAATCAGTAATTTAAGTTTTTCAAGTTTGGTATTGACTCAAACCATGTTTGATCAGAGATGAGCTCAATAATAATATTCATAATTGAAAGAGCATCGCCTTGGGCAACGTGTCCCAGTGTTTATAACCCCTCCCACTGCGGCGTGTGTGAACTATAGGTGCGCGTGGCCGGGCGCTACGTGACCGTGCTGCTTGACCCCCACTCCTACGATGAGGTCATCAAGGACCCTGTGTCTCTGAACTTCACCCGCTATGCACAGGTCCTCATGGAGCGCATCTTTAACCTGCGGCTCCTGGGACACAACCCAAACAAGGCTAAAGGCATCATGAAAAAGTAGGTTGGTTTTGTTGTCAGGGGGAAACCCACCGCAATGCAATGTAAATGTACATAATATGTATGTGCACCACCACAGAGCAATCCATTTTAAATAATATTTAAAATGGATTGTTTGAGCTCTCTGTGGTGGTGGTGGTGATGTGATTGCTTAAAGCTAATGTCTTTCACAACATTATTACCCACACCGGTTTGTTACAGAGCTGAATGTTGTTTTTGTTCATTTGTAGGCATTTCAAGGGCAGCAATTTAGCCCTTCTCAACAGAACCATGCACATGCAGCTTGCCTCCCTCCTGAAAGCAGAGACAGCTCAGAACCGGATGGACTGGAAAGTGGACGGATTATTTAGCTTCTCTTACAGCTTGCTCTTTAGGTAGGGATGAATCCCCTCCGTTCCCACTATATCATGTCACTAGAATACCAACACAACATCGCAAGTAAACAGTTTACACAACAGTTCCGTCCATGAAGCTGTGCTTGTAAACCGGGCAGGAAAGATGTTTTGTAAAACACATTGCAGCCACAAACAAGTCATGATCAGTCCTCTTCCTGTTCAACTTGATATGAAAAAAATAGAAACGGTGAGAGTGGCTTGCTGTCAGCTTTGTGTTTCATTATGTATTTATCACAAAATTGATTTGTGTATTTATGAAGTGTATTTATCCCTGTCAAAGTGAAGTCTCAAGTTCAACTTAAGTGGTTTGCTTTGGATAGATCGCTTTTTTAATAAACAGCACTAAAAACATCATTATTATCATTACTGAACGACCACTTTCTCATCCTCAAGGGAATGGCAATTGTAATCAGATCGTTTGGCACCGCTGCCCGTGCAAAACTAGTTCACTCTTTAGTCCAGCCCTTTCATTGTGTTCATTATGTCTCTGGTCCCCACAGAGCTGGCTACCTGACACTGTTCGGGGACGAGCAGAACAACAATGGGGCCGACCCCGCCGAGGTCTACCGCGAGTACCAGAGGTTTGAAGGACTCCTGACCAAGATGGCGCGGGGCACACTTAAACCAGGTGAGCGTTCGCACACGCACCAACGTCGCGTCTGTAAACACACGGGTCAGATGCAGCGTTGCCATGGGGACTGCCACCATGGCCAAACCAAACATGGAGACGCCCCGAAAAAATATGTTTACACGTGTTGAACATAAATACAGTTTGCGATGACATCATTACAGGCGCGTTACGTTTATTATTTTTTGTCTCGTCGTCATGGTGAGTTCTGCGTGGGTTTCATGTCTTGTGTTTGAGAAGTCTGGGAAGCCTTCATACAGTCATCCTCCACGTTGCATCATCAGGAAGAGTCACACTGCCTCTCCTGTTGGAGGATTCAAGTCCTGTTCCCCTTATGTGCCTGCTGTCCTCTTTTACCTTTAAGTCTTATTCTTCTGCGACCCCCCTGCCTGCAGTTAGTCCGGTCCGTCTCGTAGCAGTGACCCTCCCACTAACGTATTGTGGTGTTTGTGTTCGTGTGTGTCTGTTCTGTGTGTTCCATGTGCGAATGTTTGGTATACTCCTTGTGGGTTTTGCGTGGGTGTATTGTGTATCAGATGAGAAGCGGACCACCCAGACGGCCCGTCAAAGACTGTCAGAGTTCCTGGCCCCGGCGGGTCTGTGTGAGGCCCCTGGCTCGGGCCCCTGGGTTCAGGCCTACAGACGGCTGCTTCAGGCCGAGGGGGTGGATGGGGACATGCAGAGGAAGGCCCTCCTGATGCAGCTCTGGGCCACACAGGTCAGTTTGTGTGTGTGTGTGTGTGTGTTGTGTGTGTGTGTGGGTGTGTGTAGGTGTGTGTGTGTGTGTGTGTGTGTGTGTGTGTGTGTGTGTGTGTGTGTGTGTGTGATGTGACAAACGTCCACAGATTTACGTTTTTGTTGTAGATTCTGTAGTAGGTGTGTAAGAGCCTTATCAGTATTTACATTTGTGGTAGTTGTATTTAGTATTTAGTATTTTTTACATTGGTTGAGTGTACAGACACAAAGTACTACAAATCTGATCAGATTGACGTCGCGCACTGCGCCAAGTCAAGCACCAACGATCTTTAGCTTTGAAGCGCGTCATTTCTACATGGTCGGACACATGGCCCCTCCCCCTGTGAGTTCACAAAGCAGTCTCCACGCTGTCTCAGGGGAAAGGTGAACACGGTAAAGGCTGTGTACTGAAGAGGTATTTGCAGGTAGTTGCCAATCAGGTCTGGAGTTATAAACAAAGACGCCCATCAGACAAGGATGTGCTTATTATTTTAAGACAGCCCTGCCTTAGAAAACATCTCTGGGGGAAGGCTAAGAAAAACCCAATAATGGGCCGGGTGGTTTTTCTTTTCCGTAGCTTTAAAAGGTCAAGTGAAGTCACTGATATTTAAAGGTAAATATTCAAGTTAAGCTCAAATAATACAGTAGGCCTACATCATTTTTATGACTTATGACTTGAATTACTTTACCTTATATATTAATATTATATTAGATTTATATATTTACCTTATAGCTTAGATAATTTTAGATAATAAGTGCATATTGCAGTCACACATATCGTCTTTGTAAGTTAACCGGTACTATTGAAACCATGTGTCCTCACTCGTTGTATGTTGGCTAGCTACAGATTACTGCCTGAATAAAATAACACTGATAGAAAACGAGTGGCTCCTGGTGGATATCCATCACTAGGATGCGTGAGCCCCAGGGATGAGTTTCACCAGGCCTAGGACAATGCAAGACCCCGTTCAGTCACAGGAGTGTGCTGTTGGTCCAGCTACCACTCTGCCTCTCAGAGATCTGCACTCCCCAGCAGAACCAATAGTAATAGTCCCACGTTTTTCTACACAATCAAAAAAAAACGTGTCTATCTCTTCGGGGTAGACAATAAGCTCAACGATTCCAAAACGTTTGTGTACTTCAATAAATCAAAGATAAGAAAGTAATAATCTTATGTTTTTAAACAGTGGCTGCCTAGAAACAAACTGTTTGCAGTCATGTAGATCCCCTGTCCTTGGTTAGTGCAGACAGCAGACAGCAAGGAACTGTCGGGTCCAACCGGCTTCCTTTTTAAGTAAACCATTACGAGGAAGGAGTTAGTCAGTGAGGCTATCCAGAGCCCGGCAACATCAAAACAACCCCTCTGTTTGACTTCCAAAGCACCTCGCTCCACTCATTACGTCTGCGATACTGCATAGTGATTTGCGTGGATCCTCAAAGAGACAAATGTGTTTGATGGATTCAGTCGTGTGAGTCAACGCGACCGACCATTACCACCCCTTACTGTCTTGGTCACGTTATTATACTTTCCATTGTAACTGCAACAAACAGACATAAACAGCGGCCGTGTTGACGTGTTTCCAGGGAAATGTCGGCCCTGCTGCCTTCTGGCTCCTCGGATTCTTGTTGACAAACTCTGCGGCGTTGGCAGCCGTGCGAGAGGAGTTCACCAGGGTTTCACAAGTCGAAACGTTGCAGGAAAGCTCTGTGCACACGCCAGTGTTTGGTGAGTGCAGTCCTCCATATTTTTGTAATTTATTATTACTAACCATTATTATAAATCTGGGTCGTCCTATTAAGCATTACATGTGGATTTTTATATGCATATGAATGTCTACACATTTTACATCACATTTTACACATATGTTCAGGGATGGTTAGTAACTTGCAGTGTGTTTCTTTCCACCCCTGTCAGACAGTGCCTTGGAGGAGGCGCTGAGACTCACTGCTGCCCCCTTCTTGACCCGGGAGGTAGTGAAGGAGAAGACCCTGCACATGGCCGACGGCCGGGAGTACCTGCTCCGAAAGGGAGACAGAGTGTGCTTGTTTCCCTTCATTAGCCCCCAAATGGACCCAGAGATTCACCAGGAGCCACAGGTCGGTACTCCTGGCCTCTGGCAGTCATGAGAACCCCCTAATCCCAGCTTTCACTCCGAGATCGACTCTCTACTAATAGTGGAGTAGGGAGATGGGGTTATATAGAATACTGCTGATTTTTAATGGTGGAAGGAATCACTCCTCCGCCAATAGAACGTTTATTAACTGGGATAAACTGAACACATGGACCCAAACAAAGATAAATAGATAAACAAACCAAACTGATCACACTCACATACCAACTCACTGGCAGACCATACCAACTCACTGACAGACCATACCAACTCACTGACAGACCATACCAACTCACTGACAGACCATACCAACTCACTGACAGACCGTACCAACTCACTGACAGACTGTACCAACTCACTGACAGACTGTACCAACTCACTGACAGACCATACCAACACAATGACAGACTGTACCAACTCACTGACAGACCATACCAACACAATGACAGACTGTACCAACTCACTGACAGACTGTACCAACTCACTGACAGACCATACCAACTCACTGACAGACCATACCAACTCACTGACAGACCATACCAACTCACTATCATACCATACCATCACACTGGCAGACAGTACCTTCATCAATAAAAAAATGCCTTGGTGGTCCATTGTTATATCTTCAGATAAGTGTGCCGCCTCCTGAAAAAAACCTGTTTTTCTTCCATTCAGACGTTCAAGTTTGATCGCTTCCTAAACAAGGATGGATCTGATAAGAGGGACTTCTACAAAGGAGGGAAGAAGCTGAAATACTACACCATGCCATGGGGTGCAGGCACCAATGGCTGTGTGGGAAAGCAGTTTGCCATCGATTCAATACGACAGTGAGTGTCCTCCTCCTCGCGCCAGGCCTAGTTCCCCTCTCAAAGGCAACGGCACCGCACTGGGGCCAACCTATTGTTGCCGAGCGTCTCTTTGTATTCGTCCATAAAGAGTTTAAGGGAGGGATTAGCTTCCTAGGGGCTGTGTGATAGCGGTCAAGGTGTGAGGGCTGGATAACGGACCACATGTTCTGTCGGTGCGGGATGCTTCTTTGTTGAATCCACCTTTGGAATTAACCTTTTAAGAGATGGGGTCTGATGATGCCATGTGTCTACAGCAGATACAGAAGATTAATCGAATGTACTTTGTGTATGTGTGTGTGTGTGTGTGTTCTTAGGTTTGTGTACCTGGTGTTCGCCCATTATGAGCTGGAGCTGTGCGATCCAGAGGCGGTGATGCCGGAGGTCGAGGCCAGCCGCTACGGGTTTGGAATGCTGCAGCCGGCAGGAGACCTGGACGTCCGGTATAAACTCAGAGCCTCGCTGTGATGAGACCTCGCTGTTGGTACATGTTACGAGTACCCCCCGCTGCACAACGTTATGCACCTTTCTAGTACCAGTATTGTTGTTTGTGGTTTTTTGTATTTCTGGACCTGCAATTACGCCTGTAGAATATTTTAGTAGTAGAATAGAATATAGTAGAATAGAATATTAGTATTTAAATGATATATATGTAAACATGTTTTATATAAATTTGTACTGCAAATTATCTTTGGCTGTGAACATGAAAAAAAAATACACCACACCCTCCATGGTATGATAATAAATTAAAAAACTAAATACGACTTGCCAAAAAACAAAATCACTTATTTTCGGGGGGACCCACGATGACAAAATCCACTTGCACTTGTTGACGCAGATAGAAGGATTAATTGGTGTTTAAATCAAGAGGCTTGTTTCTGTTGGGATGAAGCCAAGTTTGGATGTGTTTGTCACGTTGAACGTGACATACTAGCGGGACTTCATGCTGTTTTCCACTTAAACATGAGTCTCCATGGAGTGCAATAGTTGCCCATGTGCGCAGTTGAGCAGTTCATTAGTCATTAGTCATTGTTTAGGCTTACAAGACCAAACAAGGGTTGCATTTGGTATACGGTTGTGATGCACATATAGTGTAAATAATGTATTGTGTTGTTGTAAAGTGTCAAATGAAATTCTAAGTGGTAGCTAGACCAGGCAACTGTGAAAATGTAAATACTTGATCATGCTCTTGATTTTCTTAAAGATGTACAGTTTGCAGCCTCCTCTGCACAATCTGTTTATGCAATGATGCAATGATCCGGATATATAATAAATCATATTTATTTTTAAACGCATTTCATTTTCTTTTTTATTCCATGAATCTAAAAAAATATCAAGAGAATTATGGCTTACTGAGCAACGTTGTCATGGTGGGAATTCTTGTTATGACAGCTTAGAGTTAAATTCGTTGGCTGCACCGCTGGAGCAGCCCAGCGAGAAAGCAGCCCCCTGCAGAACTCATTGGA
>OMLJ01116023.1:6000-21140 GCA_900302595.1 Gadiculus argenteus | reverse complement strand
TATAGGATACCATGAGACGATCCCAATAAATGGAACCCCGAGTCTAAAAAACAAGTCTTTTCTCCCCCCTTGTGTTATGCTATACGCAACGACACTCGCTGTTAAACAGGTTAAAACATGTTGATTTGCACATTAGCTTTGGTGGTTCATAAAGGATGGACGAATACTGTAAAATATGAACGTTATATCCACATGAAATCTTTTTGTTGCCCCAAAGCCTGGAGTCTAGTTCAATACGATTTTACTGTATGAATTATAATTAGGTGAATGTTTTTTTAATGTTATGAATGACGATTTCTCACTCCACATAATTCTGTATTTTCTCATCAATTGCAAAGTGAACAAAATGTTTTTATTTTAAAATACCACTGCCAAATAAATGTTTTTTTTCTGAACTCAGGATGGGTGGAACGTTGTTAATAAGTGCAATATTGTTTAGAGATAATTTATCTAATTGAACATGTTACTGATCCTAAACCTCTAAAATCCATTCAACAAATAAATAATAATCTGGTGACGGTTTTTACAAATATAATCGTCAGATTATGCATGAATTAAGTGCAGAGATGTTGACCATAAATAACAATGATTGTCTTGAATACATCTAATAAAGATGCACAATTAAACGTCTATAGTCGTTGATTGAAAAATAAAAGGTAAGAAGGACATGGTGGGGTTTTGCCCTTTGACTGCAGAGCAGATTCCTCGGTTAAAATCCAGCCGCACATCACCGGGGCTCCCCTGACACGTCGGCGTGGAAGACACGGAGTCCCACGCACTGGAGTGCGCACTGGTAGGGCTCTCCAAATGGTCCATCATGTAAATACCTGCTGCTGCTGACGGCCAGCACGCCTCCTGCTGAAAATAACGTGGAGCGTGTTGTCCCGGCTGTTGGTGATGATCGGCCATCCTCAAAGTCTCCGTCAGTGCCCAGATGTAGTTGTGAGCGAAGCGCAAGGTTTCAATCTTGGTAAGCTTCGCGTCGTTGGGCAGCATGGGCAGGATGCTCCTCAGGTCGTCCAGGGCGGAGTTCAGGTTGTGCATACGATTGCGCTCTCTGTCGTTGGCTTTCACTCTGCGTTTCCCCATGGGCCCGCGTGGTCCTGATGATTTGGCGCGAAGAGGCTTTTTCATGCAGGTTTTAACTTTCCATCCACTGTGACTGGTGAGATGTCGACCAAGCTGTGTGTTGAAATCATCTTGTGTGTCGTCGTCTTCATTCTGGACGCTGCGGACAGAATACGCACCGGGCCTCACCGCGTCTTCCGTTACGCACCGCTCAGTAGGCGCACACATCAATGTTGGCAACATCCCTGCGCTGTTCCAAACAGTTGAAGTAACTGCATATAGGTAATGCCAAGACAATAAAACGACTAGTTATTTAGATGTATTAAAACAATTTTACCGATGTCGTTTGGAGGAAAATGTGTGGTTTCTCCGTGCGGCTCCTGCTTCCAACTGAAAGAGACGGACGCTATATGCGCAGCTGACAATGAGAGATGGATGTGCATCATCTGTCATTTTATGTGGCCTTTATCTTATCTGTTTCAATGGTGGCTGAATCAACAGCGCCTGTCAGCTGGCCAATCAGCTTGCAGGCAGCAGCGCGTCTTGCGCGTCCTTGTCCCTGCGCTGCGGTGATTGTAGGTAGGCCCACTGTTGGGTTAGTCCAGTGCCGGACTCATTATTCAAAGATACACCAGGCCACTTATGTTTGTATGCATTTACGAAGTAAAATCTGTCTGATTTACATATATATAGGCCTATATTCAATATATTATTTCTTTATAACTCGAATATTGAATGCAGACTATAGGGCTCCTAAACCTAAACTGAAGAAAGTCACTGGAATCAGTTGGAGTTGCTAAAACGCAGATTATAATTGCTAATGTTTTCATTCTGCTAAATTAGATATTTTTTGTTAGTTTTTTTCACATTCAGGCCACTGCATTTTATTACGCACACTTAAAGTGTTCAATCGTCTCTTCTTCAATGGCATTCTAAAAGTTATTTTGTATAGGCCTAGGCTCATATTAAATACAACTTCAAACGATGAAATAAGAAGTGAATGACAAATATTGATCCAGAAGCCCGTATGGCACGCTTGTTGGTTTTATAAGTAGTGTACATATCAAACCGTGTATTGACACATCCGACTGGATTCGAGCTTGGCGCAGTCCTTACTCGATTATGGGAAACCATTTCATTTTGACAAATAAATGGCGTTTACTCAATGTCGTAAAGATTCCGCCTTCAAATAGCTTGCTGTATCACGTAATATAACCATTAAAATGGGAACAAAAGGTTTTAAGGTTCTAAAAACAAAAAACTCATTGACTCATCGGAGGCGCAACAATCTGGTGCATGGGTCGATAATCACAATTACGCATGGAAACAGCCACTTCACAACAGTCGAAAAGGAATAACTTTTTATTTGAAATTGAAGAACAAAGGGTTTTCTTCTTTGTCAAATCAATAAATATGTTTTCAGCACCGCACATTTACCATAACACTGTGCGCTATGACATCTCCAAAATCCAAATGAACTGATGCTGGCGGGTAGCGCATGGGTCCTTTGACTTATTTTAAATTAAATTAAATGTATAAGGGTTGAAAACAAATGTCACATTAGACAATGGACGAAATGTGCCTCGGTCCAACAGAAGCGTCTTTTACAAAGGACCCCAAAAACGCTTGTCACACTCTCGTTAACTTTCTGTCTAAATATGTATTTTGGGAGCTCTCTGATAACCATATGCTTTCAATAAAATTGACAAATACACTGGTGAGATAGGAGATGGTGCTTTGCTGTTATAAAAGCCAGGAGGAAAAGTCTAATGTAAACTGAATATTACCACTTTACAAATATTCACTGATGCCAAATCTATGTTGGAAACCCGTGGACAGGTGTGTGTTCGAGGGTGACAGCCTCGACTTGATTTTTTTATCAGCATACTCTGCTTTTCCGCTTGTTATGCAAAGTGTAGGCAAACACACGCTCCGAGTCGCCGAGGAAAATAGCAGATATCGAGGCAGACTTCGTCCGAAAGTGATTTAACAATATTTAACAATAAACTGAGCAAGTGCGAGAGCAGGTGATACCTGCCCGAGGCTCCTGATTACTACTCCACTTTACAGTCTCTTGTGCTTATTTAATAAACGAAATCTATTTATTATTATTTTAGCAAACAGAGGTACCAGCTGGGGCTTTATTTTCGTCTTGAGCTTTTGTTTGGAGGACATTTTGAAGGGGCAATCAAAGTCCAACAACTCGCTGACCAGATTGTTGTCATCCCAAACTAGCAGCGAACCATTGAATGTGGGCCCTCTCATTCAGTGTAGTAAATGGCCATGGGAAGAAAGAAAATGAGAAACTTCTTAAAGAGAGAAAAAACATCTTAAAACATTTAATTGCAACCCGGATGCCATATGTACACCTCTTGTGAAAACCCTAACAATACGGCTGCCTTTAGAAAGTGGAGAGTGCGCCTTTGGAGACGCGTGCGCTTTTTGGAGAGGTGTGCGCATCGTGACCAGAATGACCCTGAGCACACTTTGCACAAGAAGTAATTCGGTTTTAATGTGCTTTTGAGTTTCTTTTCACTGGCCTAGTATTGTAGCTCTAACCTAAGCTATTGAAGGCCATGATCACCAATTACTGCGGATAGTAGCCGGTTTGGCCCAATGCGAAGACATAAAGGCGCACTGCTTTGAATCGTTTACAATGCAGTTATGATGGCAAGTCGCTACCTTCCAACAATTACAATTATATTATTTTTTATTTTTGTGTCGGTCATTTTGGGACGTAGGCCTACATTGGAAATTACTGACCAAAATTGAGAAATGTAGCTTCGGTTTTTATATATTCTTAGTCATTTAGTTATATTTACATAGGCCTAATGTAACATAACACGACGTATGCATGTTTTATATCTGTATTTGATCAAATATATTACAATATTTGTTATTTTACATTTCTAGGAAGCTCGACAACTTTAAGTAATGGCATTTTCATAATGTCATCTCTTCATTATGGGTAAGTGTCTTATTTCTTCTCAGAATGAATAAGGTAAATCGTTGGTTTTACTATTTCTTTTTTTACATTTTACATAAATAAGGTCTTACATCTCGATATGTGTATACCTTTTCCATTACCAATCAAAAACACATGGTTTATTATTATTTTATTTTTTTAGGGATACGAGATCTAAGAAATTGTTTTATTTTCTTTAAGTCATTAGGAGTTTTAAATTATCTATGCAATTATATATAGGTGGTGACTAAACAATGTTTTAAATCATGATTAAATTGATAGTAGGCCTATAGGAAGAGTCGGTCTACGTCCATAACCCACATAGTAGTAAAATACCAAACTAAAAAATAAATAACAAATCGGTAGTAACGTTCAGCGTCTCTGACACAGTTAATTGACTTACATTGCAATCTGCATTGTGGAACGAGACACAAGTTTAGGAAGATGTCTATGTCTACCATCACCATTATTCAACATCAATACAAGTAGAATTCGTTTTTACAAATAAAAGTAGTAGGCCTATGACTTCAAAAATCCAATAATCATCAATAGCCACAGTAGCCCTACTGTAGTTCCCATAGACATATAAAGAGTAGACGCCGCATCGACCGCTACTGCCTACTGGCGCCGACGAGCCGTGGGGCCGCCATCTTGGACCGGTCGACCGCTCCACTCAGTGTCATCTGTTCGGCTGGTGCAAATGAACTGTCAGCGCATTGAATTCATTATGACTAACTGAATACAAAACTGATTTTCACGCGGGGTTTTTTTTTGCTGAAAAGGTCATACGTGTAGCTTTGATACAGGAAAAGTTTATTTTTTGCGTTTCATTTTTTTACATTTAATGTTAAATGTTACTTGTGAAAAGTAATCCTCCGGGCCCTGCTTGCGATGGTCGGTTTGAGCAGCAATAGGCTGCTCAGTGCTCTGGCATCCTGTCTGTTCTGCTGCTACGCAACAAGAATATGACCGCTCCAAGATGGCGGTCGCATTTCCTGCGCTCAGCAAGGCAATGCGGCGTCTACAGCCGTCGGCCACTTGGGGGCGCTGTTGCCACTAGGAAAAACCCATTTGACGTCAATGCAAACGCGACAGCGAAACCCATTTGGTAAACACCCCTGGGTGGTGTCATAAGCAGTAACTTTTCAAATGACCTGCTTTTATCCAAGATCTATATAGCATGTAAACGCCATTCAAGCGGGGGATTCATGACTGCGGAACCGCTCGCCAGTTGTAAGACCTGCATGTACGTCCACTGTGCATTAGCAGATGCTACTTCCTGATAGCATAGCAGCCTGTTCGTGTTGATGTTGTTGACCTGCCTCGTCTTGTGCAAGTGACTCTCGTAACTCGACTAACAGGACTGTTCCAGCGCGGATCTCCCCCGACGAAATGGACTACAAGGTAGGACAACACTAATTGACATCAAATACGGATCATTTTGCATAATTGTGCATTTTTGTGGCATGCCCTGGAGGTGTTTGGTGATGGAGTCAAGGTGTGGGGTTTGATATTTGATATCATGGATCTGTATTGTTCTGTTTCCTCTTCTCACTTTCCCTCGACTGACTGAAGTTCATAGGAGTACAGGGAAACATGGATGCCCATTGTCGTGGATATTCCTGCAAGTTGGTGTTTGTTTGACCTGTTAGAACTTGTTCAGTGTTCCTCTAAACGATCATTTTTATATGGAATTGATTGATTGATTGATTGGCATTTTTTATTGACACATGTACAAAGGTAAGCGTACAAATGTAAATCAGGGCAAAAGGATGACACAAAAAAGCCCATGGGCTTATTTCCATTGTGGTCCCTTTTGTAGTCTAAGCATGTTGATAGGTGTGTGTTAAATGTAGTGTACATGACAGTGTGGGAACAAAGTAAAAAATGACCAATCACACATTCACAATTCATAGAATATGACATACCAATCACACATTCACAATTCATATAAATATGACTTACCAATCACACATTCACAATTCATATAAATATACATTTCATAACAATCTATAAAAGAGACACCATAATAAATATCCCCATGACTGCTACTCAACCATTTCTTTAAGGCTGTTTTAAAACTGACAAGAGAAACAATTGTCTTCATAATAGCAGGTAACCTATTCCATGAAACTGCAGCTGAATATAAAAAAGAATTATTTCCCATACAACTTCTAAATCTGAACAACACCAGATCAGATAACTGTTCTGGTGGTTTATTCTAGTGGACTGTTCTTTCTAAACTCACTTTTCTTTACAGGAAGCACACAAACAGAGCATTGTTTTAAAGATTCTAATTTGAGATGGTCATATTTTATTTAAATCTTATACATTATTTATTCCACACTTTGTGGAAGAGAAGAATCATGGCAAAATGTTATGAGGACCAGACATGAACTAAGCTTAAAGCTGCTCTGATTCACAGTTGACTACAGTAATACCCGTTCTCTCCATCATCTGAACAATTGAAGGAAAAGCTACAAAAAAACAGCACATCAAACTAACTTGGATTGAAGCCACTTTCTTTTATTAAAGTAGGGTGACAGCTGTTCCATCCTGTTCTTCACCCAGTGTAGGGATGTGTTTTTGGGATTGTTTTACCATTGGTAACTTGGTAAACGGAAAAAACAACCTGATCACATTTTATCAGAGGAGATGTGCTTACAGAACTCTGTGGCCATTCTTATCAATGCCTCTTAAAGTCTTAAAAACTGTGCTGACACATTCTCACTCTGTTTCATCCTAATCTCATGACTCAGCGGCAGCTTTGGCAGACCCAGCAAAGCAAGTCAGAGATTGCCTGAAGATGAAGCTTGTTTTTCCAAACTCATTGATTACCAACTCAGCAGAATGATAAAGATGAGGTTGTGGTGTGTTCTGTTAACCCTGAGGCACCTAGTAGCAGCAGCAGCAGCAGCAGCGTTCTTCTCCTCCTCCTCCTCCTCCCAGTACAACCAGTACATTTCCATGAGAACATGACTTCCCCCTTGAGAAAACAATAGTGTCTTTACAGAATCCCCAGCTGCTCCTATGGGAGGAAAGCAGAGGAATGGGCGTCGCACTGTAATACAATGGCTAGAACAAAATGGGAACCGGAGCTTTTGTCCTTGCAGTGCGTTAACTAACATATTCAAACATAGAACATCGAAGAGAACAGTTTACTAACCGGAGCCAAGCCCTTGGGGAGAGTTGGGCTGTGTCTAGCTTGGCAGCAGATGACGAAATTTGCCATCCATCTTAATGAGAGGCCCTTTTTTTGATGGTGTACAGGCCAAGTGATCAAGAAAAGGGAAAGGTTAAATCCATTGTGTTTTGTAATGATACTTGATTATCAGATAGTTTCTGCTGCAGTATCTATCTCAAGACACAAGCGATTGACTCCTTCTGCTGTTGTTTTCTTACCTAGCTCACCTGACCAAACCTGTATGTGAGCGTGCTTTTCAAACCCATGCGTGTCACAGGTGTTGTAGGGGGGAAGTAGTAGGCCTTTGTGTTTCCATGGTGGCCCTCCCATCGTGTTCATTCATCAACGCTTTTAAGCTGAAGCTCACCACCAGAAAACGATCCGGTCGGTCGAGGTGTCAACGGGACCGTTACGTACTCCTTACATGTTTACCTTTCAATGACCAGTTCCAATTGGTTTGTTGCTGGGGTGTACTGTTCTTGTTGAATAGACTACGTAGAAGCCACATAGGTCTTATAGAAAAGAGGGTTTAGATGTAGTTGTGTAAAGCAGGCTTCCGGTGGGATGTTTGGTAATGCAAGGTGTTTTCCTTACTTGGACCTTCAGCTCTTCTCCATCAGATTGTGAGTGAGGGTAGAAGCGTATTGTTTCTTATCTATGGCATGTCACGCTGCTGTAAAAGCTCAGTATGTGGCAAGATAAAGGGGAAACGTGTAGATATGTTCACCTTTACAGCACTTATGAAACGACAGCAGTGAATCATTTACTTTTGATTATCAAATTGGCTACATGATGATACTTTATTTTTTTTATATTTGGGTAAACTGTTATTGATGCAATAAAACAATTAAAAAACAAACAAAAACGGCTATCAGAGGATCTTAAGGTATGAGCCAGGCCTAACAATCTGAATGTAGTTCGTAACAACACTGAAACATAGTTGTTATCTCCATGGATCATGATGGGCCGTTGAAATGCACTGTGTACGTTCTATTGGCTTCACAAGGTCAGATTGTGTCTTGACGTGCTGTGGTGGGAGGAGTCGACACAGTGCTATGTTTCACTCCACTAGTTGGGGTAGGGCCACCTGCCAAGACCATTGATAGAGATCACTGACTGCAAAGTGAGATAAACGGAACTCTAGAGGCATGGCAACGTCTTCTGATGTAAGTACTATCTTAAAAAAAACTTAAAGATAAAATGGTGCCCTGGCTAGTGTGGGACTGTGTGTTGGACGGACCATAATGCTAGTTTCTGAGGTGGTGTTTGCAACATTTCAGCATTACGCCACATCTGTGTGAAAATATGTTGCTCGTATGTGTGGATTCGGATCATGACCCTTGCGTAAGAGATGCATGAAATCCTTTGTCTTTTATCTGCAGTCGTCCATCCTACATGTCATAAAGTTGTCATTGCCGTAGGCAATTTTTGTTTGTATCATACTTTTGTAGGCTCTCACCAATTGTGAATACCAATTATAAAAAATATTGAATGAAAATAATAACATAATAATGCATCTATTTGATGTTACTTCGGATGATGAGGATGGATGATATATTATAGTGTTATAATTTATGCTTCCCATATGTGGAACTTTGTAGAAGTGAAGAGAAGGGTGTGAACTTTATGGTCATATGGTTCCACTCACGCACAACATTTTTCTGTGTCTCCGTCTGTGTCCTTGTCTGTCTGAATCCCCATACACGAATCCTTCAATGGGTGGAATGGTAACTCCCGCCACAAAGAACCCTGTGATGCATTGCACAGTTCCAGCCCAGATATGTCTCGATGACCCCCCCCCCTGCTTGTCCCTGTGTCTCCAGAGTGCCTTGGACGTGTACCGGGAGATGCTGCTGCTGTACGTGGAGCAGGGCCGGACGCAGGTCAACAGCCTGTGTGCGGACCTGGAGCCCTGGCAGATCATCGGGGTCACCGTCCTCACCACGCTGGGCGGCGTCTGGGCCAAGGGCTTTCTGTTCCAGCAAGAAAGTAAAGAAAGCGTTCACCACATAATCAATATAGAGATACAGTATACAGTTAATAATGAATTGATTGATTGATAAGGTCATTTTTACTCTCAAAGCACTATGGAATGTAACCTGCTGTCCTTCACTATTTAAGTCAATTCTTGCTGTAACTTTTTGTTTTCCTCTCACTATTTCAGTCCACTCTGTTATGTCCGTATCACTCTGCTTTATCAATGTATTGATGTTATTATCCAGAAATGTTATGAGACCATTTCGATGGCTTTATTAATGTATTCATGTTATTATCCAGTAGTGTTCTGAGACCATTTTGATGGTGAGACTGCACTTTAAATAATACATTGATTTGATTGATTGAGTTGAAACAGGGAAAAACGTTGAAATCAACACAATGTGTTTGGACATTCCCTAGGCCGCTATGAAGGCTGATATGAGGCGATATTTTGAAGGTAGACTGCATCAAAAGGATTAAGTTTTGCTTCTGCTTTATAATGCCAGATGCAGAATGAATCATGTGGTTGAAAATGCAATAGTAGTCTCGTGCAGGGAGTCATTGGTCAGTAAAGGCCATTGCACAAAAAAAACCACAAGACACCAAAAAAATCAAAACATTGAGATTTTGCATTGCAATGACTTTCAGGATTGAAACCACAGATTAAACTCGTGATGAGTTACACCTACCATCATAGCAGTTACATTGATGTCCGGTCAGATGGGCACATCTTTGAGCCGCATTGTGTCAGACCTGAACGTCTGTGAGACAGGCGGGTGTTGTGAAGCACAGCTGGTTTTACCACCACATGTCTTGGCATGCTACTGATCCATCTGCTCGCTTAGTCAGTGATTTTGATATTTGCGGTCGTCTCCCTCTAAGAGAAGTTTAACCCATAACACTTTTTGTGGTATTTCGCCAATAGGTCTCACGTCACGAATGAAGAAGCGATGCTTTCGACTCATCAGAAAAATACCCTTCGTCGGCCTGGCAGTGAGTACCCCCGGAACAGGCCTGGGGGGATGTCTTCCCCAGTGTGTGTCATCAGACAGGCTCTATGGATGGTCTTTATGAGTTCATGAGTCACTGTCCCTGACTGGGTAGAGCCTTCACACAACAGAGGGGAGGGGCGACACAGACCTTTGGCCCACTTTACATCAGACTCCCGTGATGATAACAAAAAATACTTGTGTTACTTGGGGTCAACTTATCAGCTTATGTCATGGAGGCAACACATCCTCAATCAATTGTACTGCAGCGTTCATGTTTTTGCAAAACATTCCCCGTATTGAATCGGGGGACTCATTCATTTCCCCCGCGCATCTTACGGACGGAGACCCATTGGAATTGAGTTGCGGTAAACACAGCTGGTTTCCAAAGTGACTTCATTGTCTTGTGTTTCCCCCCCCCGACAGATCCAGAGCCAGCTGAACAAGGCCCTGGACGACATGTCGGTCAGTCTCTGTACTCTGAAGGAGGGCATGAGCTACACAAAGCAGCTCCCCGCCAGCGGCCTCTCCCAGGTCCAAGTGCTCGACATGATCAAGGAGTACCAGACCCTGAGTGAGTGCTCGTCATATACTGATATATACCCCCTCCTTTATTAAGAAGTGATCGCATTGAAGGTCTTAAAGGGGTACTTCACCGATTTACATTAAGCTTTGTACAAATAGAAACCCAGTAGTATTTTTGAATGAGCTGCATTTCTTTCTGAAATTGGGTTCACCAATGATGCAAAACTGGTCATATTGCATCATTGGCAAACCAATATTTGTCATTTTGCATCAAAGAAATACAGAGCTTTCTCTTCTCAGGGAAAAATGAGGGAGGGATGCACGATCATTCAAAAATACTACTGGGTTTCTATTTATACAAAGCTTAATGCAAATCGCTCAAGTACCCCTTTAAGAGCTGATCGCATCAAAGGTCTTAAGAACTGGCCATCATATTTTGTAAAGGATGATGATCATTTTTTTAATTTCATGTTCTGGAGGATTGATTATGTTTCGTCCCCCGCCGCAGATGAGGTCCAGTGGGAGAAGGGATGGGTGTCGGGGGCCGTTTACTGGGGAGACGAGACGCTGACCCAGCTCTTGGTTAAGGTATGCCTCTTCATCCCCTCCCCAGTCCTGCATAAGATCGGCGTTCCGGTTCTGAAAAAAAACAACCTTATTTCTTCGGTCCCCCTAGGTATACGGGGACTTTGCGTGGAGCAACCCGCTCCACCCTGACATCTTCCCCGGGGTGCGGAAGATGGAGGCGGAGGTGGTGAGGATGACCTGCTCGTTGTTTCACGGAGGTCCCGAGTCCTGTGGCACAGTGAGTCAGCGGTTTTTTGTCTACCCCTTTTTTTAAACACTACGAAAAAACCAGAGTCATCAGGTTATCGTCATCCGACTGCTTTCACCTAGGTCACCTCAGGCGGCACGGAGAGCATACTGATGGCGTGCAAGGCCTACAGAGACATGGCGTACGAACGCGGAATCAAGCACCCGGAAATGTACGTCGGGGCGGTCACGACCTCTCTGCCCGGTTCGCTCTGAACACACGACCTGGTCGGAATGCGTGTCAGGAGTGTGATTGTTTGTTGCCATGGGTTTCTAAACTGGCGGCGGTCCAGTTGGGACCGCTCTGTGTGGGAGGTTCGATGGAATCTAATGTGTTGCTGTTTTTCTCCCCCCGTGGTTTGCACTCTGTGCAGTGTTGCACCAAAGAGCGTCCACGCGGCCTTCGACAAAGCAGCACACTACTTCGGTATGAAGCTCGTCCACGTTCCCCTGGACCCGGACACCATGAAAGTGGACATGAAGGTGAGGACACGTCGCCTGGAGACCAGACTCTCTGACTTCGCAGAGAGTCTGGTCTAGATCCATTAGCAAACGTTTATTTCCTGGTTGGTGGACGCTTGTCTGAAGTTTGAAATCATTGGATTTCCTTTAAACCAATCACTAACGTTTGGTAATTACGTATGTTATGCGCCACCACTGGACTGGAGTGTGGAACAGAGTCAACGTTTCAAACTCAGCGCACGACTTAAACGTAATCGCTCTCAGGAACGCCCTCTGTTCACTGGTCGGTCCGGCGTGATCTTGCCGGAGTAAACGAAGGCGGATTGAGCTATTCCAGACAGAGTACTGTAGGGAAAAAAAGTCAAAAGGCCACCAACCATGCTAACTGTTGTGTTGTGGTTCTCCAGGCAATGAGGAGAGCCATCAACGGGAACACGGCCATGCTGGTTTGCTCCGCCCCCCAGTTCCCTCACGGCATCATCGACCCTGTGGAAGAAGTAGCCAAGGTGAGATAAGATTGCGGACGCAGACAAGTCAGGGGAACGACCACACCTGTGCTGTTCTGCCACGGCTCACACACACACACACTTTACCCCCCGGTTCTCTCCCCAGCTGGCCCTGCGCTACAAGCTGCCCCTGCACGTGGACGCGTGCCTGGGAGGGTTCCTCATCGGCTTCATGGCCAAGGCCGGCTACCCCCTGGCCCCGTTCGACTTCAGGATCAAGGGGGTCACCAGCATGTCTGCGGACACGCACAAGGTGAGCAGCTGAAGTAGGCAGGGAGGGGGGGCCAACATCTACCGGGGAGGCACGGGTTGTTGATTTTGTAAGTGGATTTAAAAGGGGAAATTAAGCGTGCGGAACAGATCATAAACACATGGCCCACATATTTCGCAGACCGGAAAAGTGGATTAGGAAATGTTTCTTGATCAACCCATTGGTCAGCCTATTAAAATAGATGTGCTGTTTGCGTGGTTCCATTTCCTCATGTCTGTCTGTCTGTCTGTCTGTCTGTCTGTCTGTCTGTCTGTCTGTCTGTCTGTGCAGTATGGCTACGCCCCCAAAGGCTCCTCGGTCATCCTGTACAGCGAGAAGAAGTACCGTCACTTCCAGTACTTTGTGGCGCCCAACTGGCAGGGCGGGATCTACGCCTCTCCCTCCATAGCGGGCTCCAGGCCGGGGGGTATCATCGCCGCCTGCTGGGCCACCATGATGCACATGGGGGAGGACGGCTACGTGGACGCCACGCGGAAGATCATCAGCACCGCGCGCACAATCACCACAGAGTAAGACGAGACGAGACAACGGCGCACATCTGTGTGGAGGTTGGATCAGTGCCCAGGTCAGGGTGGCAGTAGCGCAGGAAGGTAGAGCGGGTTGGCTGGTAACTGCAAGGTTGCTAGTTCGATCCCCGGCTCCGCCTAGCTGAGTGTCGAGGTGTCCCTGAGGTGTCCACCTCACCCTGACTGCTCCTCACAAGCTGGCTGGCGGCTTGCGTGGTTGACTCCGCCGTCGGTGTGTGAATGTGAGCATGAATGGGTTAATGTCAGGCAATACTGTAAAGCGCTTTGTATAAAAGCTCTATATAAATGCAGACCATTTACCATCATATCCCCTCAACTGCTAGAGTGGATGAATGATCCAATGGATGAGTTCAGTTGTATTTCTCAGCAGCCAGTCTCACAAGGTTTTTGTGTTTTTTTTAATCCCTGTAAACCTCAACGTCCTGTGCGTCCGTGTTCCTCCCCTCCTCTGTCCCGTAGAGTCTGTAAGATAAGCGGACTGTTTGTTTTCGGCAAGCCCGAGGTGTCCGTGGTGGCCATGGGCTCCAATGACTTCGATATCTTCCGCCTCTCCAACGCGCTGACGACCAAAGGCTGGAACCTGAACACACTGCAGTACCCGTCCAGGTAACCAGGGGGGGTCACCACATCAGGGCACCTGCCTGGGAATGGACTGATGTGTTCACGTTCACTAGAGAGACTTGGGATTCATGTATGACACTGACTGCGTTTACATGCAGGAGCATAATTGTGTAATGAACGTATCGAATGAAGATCGGTCTCATGTAAACAGGTTTATTCGATCTGCCTCGCCAAAAGGATCGTCTCAGGATTGGATTAGTGAAGCCGATAGGATAGCTGGGCTTGAGCCGGTCCTAGTCAGCTATCTACCTGCATGTGTACTCGATCGGATTGTATTAGCGGGAGTTTGTGTCCTGCGCATGCTCGAGAATTTCAGCTGGGGATTTCACCCGGAAATGGATTTCAGGCCTCATCAAACTCCTTGTACGCCATTGTTGTTTGTATGCCGTATGTATGTATTAAGTTGTCGTGAACCGGGCATGGCTCTAGTACCGCCACCTAGCGTAGCGGAGTCAGCCAGGTCTCCGACCATTATTCCAATCCGACCATGCAATGTACTTTGATTATATTTGAACTGTATCTTTTTGTATCTACAGTATCCACATCTGTTGCACGGTCCTGCACACTAAGAAGGGTGTGGCTGAGAAGTTTGTCAGCGACGTCAGAGAACAGGTGGCCATCATCATGAAGAACCCCAAGGAGGAGACCACTGGCATGGTAAGCTAGGCCACGGCTAGCTAGGCTACGGATATCGTTATCCCACCTGCGAGCGCACCATAACGGACCAATGAATTGAAGATGCTAAAACAATGCGCCTTCCCGATGAGTTTTACAGCCCATCCAATGCAGTTCGTTGTCTTCTGCGTCCTACCTATCTGTAACGGGGCACCTCATTGGCTACCAAGACCGTGATCGGAAATTACATGATGGAAGGTCAGGTCATAAGGTCTTGACCCCGGAATTAAGCTGACATAATTCCATCATGGCGGCCGGCAATTTCAGACGCTTTCTTTAGGCTGAGTTTGGTAACCTAGCATGGGCCATTGAAATGAATGGGGGGCGGGGCTTCTCACTCTCCAGTTCTATTAATACCTCCATGGTCTCACCCATAGGGTTCCACATTAACACACGCCTACAAACCCGTGAGACTTGCGTTACAAATTTCTGGCTGCATAGCAACCCGAGATGCAAATGCATACTATTTGTTTGAGCTTGTTCGTTTTTACCTGTGGCAATATCTATTCTCTCACTTTCCGTTAATATTCAAGGGACTGCTTTGAATCACCGTCATC
>OMLJ01116015.1:0-12590 GCA_900302595.1 Gadiculus argenteus | reverse complement strand
TTGTTGCGATTGAATTTCTCCTTATACCCCCAATAATCAATCCGCTTATCTATGGTTTCAAGCTGACCAAACTGCGAAACAGAATTAGTAGTTTTCTCTGTAAAATTAGGGAAATCAATACCTGGTATTTTTAACAATGTAAATCACTGATTTATATGTGTATGTTTATCATTGTTTTTTTTCAAAATATACATGATGCATTGTACACAACATACATACATACATACATACATACATACAAAAGATCAATCCCAACACAAAAAACAGGACAAACCAACAACATTGTATTCAGTAATAGTAATAAGAACGTAAATCGTTCTTATAATAATAGTAATAAGAATGTAAATCAATAACCCAACAGAGGGACAGAATGAAATTTACAATTACACCACGTATATTATTTAAATGATTAATTACAGATGTCATGTCCAGCGTTTTGTAAGTTTGTCCAGTTTGTTTTTGTCAAATCTAATTTACCATTCTTGAAATCTGATGTTTAAACAGTTACACCCTGCTATACCATTCTCAATATCTATAGTTTTTATACAAATATAGACAAAATCTGGTGGGATATATATATACCACCAGCTTTTGCATTCTAATATTGTGTTTATATTGAATAAAATGTTACTGATATCCCTGTGCAAATATCCCTGTCTTCTTATTAGTTTTCTGTATATAGACTTTGGGTTGACTATTTCATTGATTATGTTGTCATTTCAATCACATTACACCAGGGGAGAAAGGAAAATTTTATAATTTATGGAGTTTTAGAAATCAGCATGGTTGGCTTTTTGATTGAATATGGGTGATATCATTGTCAAGTATTATGGATATATATCAATTCTTATTTGTATTGAACTGATACCATTATCCTAACTACTAACAATCTCTGGTTTCTTAATTGAATAATGTGTAGTTCAAATGTAGTGATAGTATAATACTATTTGCCACAATACATACAGTACATATCCCACCTATACAAAAAAACATGTGCCCACAATATATAGCCAGGATAGAAAATAAAAGTGGTATGGATGGTCTATGTGCATAAGTAGCTGCTCATATGTAACTGTACAAAATACTAGCTCTGCCAGAGCATTATATATGCTATATATATATATATATATATATATATATATGCAAAAATACATGTTTGATGTATGCAGCTCAGGCTAAAGTTAAATATTTGTTTAATTATTCTTCTGTCCTTACAAAAAGGTCGTTATAAAGTCATTATAAAGTGCAATTGCAGTAAAGTACTTTTAAATGTGTCCTTTTTGCAGCTTAGATGCTCTTTTGTTTACACACTAGATTGTGTAAGGGATTCATGTTATTGTCCATAATGTCCAACAGTTTCTGTATCATCCTTTTCCCCTTTTCCCCATCACCACCTCCAGGGGCTCTACAGCAGTCCCCAGCACAGCCAGACCTCCAATCAGCTTGTTAAGAATTGTATTGTATGTTGTACACCAAAAACGACGGGACGAAAAGCGACTCCATACAAAGTCAACATATGGCGCATTTCAACCAGGGGGTGTGGGTCGGTTCAGTCCACAAAGGTGCGGTACGGGTCGCGTTTCCGCCGCCAAAAAGTGGCTGTGACCCGGACTGAGCCGTACTCGTCTCGCGGTACTCCACGGTTGAGGTACTGAGACCCTGAAAGGGTGCCGGGTACTGCCGGCAAGTTGGGGCTACACATGCCGTCCGTTGATTGGTCGACAGAATCGGCACTTCTGTGTGACTGTGTTTATTAACAAACAAACACAGTACCCGCGAGATATTTCTGGACAACGGCGAAAGCTTCGTTTATTGAAGAAAATGTTAGCAAAAGTTTGCCATCGTTCTTGGACATCCTGCAGTTGCTCTTTGTTCTTTTTTCATTCGGAATGAAATCATTCCGAATGAAAAGTCATCATGTAACCGCACCCATACGCATGCTTCACATTTTTACTGTATATGCTCTTTGAAATTCTACAGCATTTGATAACTAGTTCACAATTTTTGTATGTAATCACTCAAGCAATGAAATGAAGACTATTAGTTTTATTAGGAACGACTATTCAGCATCCATAAGTATAGTTCATTTTTACTGACATGACATATATATTTTTTATTTTTTATTTTTTATTATTGTGAAAAGTAATCCCCCCCCCATTCCTATTTTCGACGGTGCGCTCATTTGAGCAGGAATATACTGAACACCAGCCCGGCGTCCTTGTTTTCTTCTGTAGTCTGTACTACAGCAGCATAAACTACTGTTTATGCTGCTCTCCAGCTCCCGATCACCACTCCAAGATGGCGGCCAAATATCACGCGTCACAGCAGCAAATGCTCCGTCTACTGATAAGATGTCTATGGCTGCAACCGGCTAGCCAACAACTCCTGACAGCGGAATGGTTCCCTATTGGTTAACAGTTCAGTGACGTGTGTCATGGAATATTATTCATTTATTCCCCAACGTTGGCTTTATGTTTTTTTATGTATTTATTTATTTTTGTATTTATGTTTCATTTATTTATTTATTTATGTTTCATTGCTTATTATTATTGGTTAAAAAGCACCGGTAATTCCATTATTTCAATTTCGTCCGCCATGTAAAACGCAAATGCCGCTAGAGTCGTCATGATCACGTCTACTTTGGTGTCCGACTTCACTGCGCTGGGCTGCCGGCTCTTTTAAACCCCGCCCCCTCAGCCACCGGCAGCTCTCATCGGCGAGTTCAGCCTAGCCAAGTCCATCGTGAACGAGCCTGACGTGAGCACCGCAGGACGGGGCGCAGTTCAAGGGTCACGCGCACCTGTCATAATAATAACGTTCTTATCGGTTTAGTGAACAAAATAAATTCAGCAAACAACAGTATTTAATGGAAATTGTCACAAGTTTGATTACAATTTGTTTTGTGAGCAAGTATTTTATTTTTTTATTATATTTATTACAAAAAAAAAAATATATAGGCCTATATATATATATTTTTTTTTTTTCCAATGAGGGTGCAAACATTTTTTTTGGTGGTGCAATGCATGATTATGCACCCCTGTAGAACCGGGCCTGCTAAAACACAGGAAAATGCAGAATGGCTTATCACACTCACACCTGGTGACATAATATAACCCCTTTAAAACTGACTTTCGATATATGTCAATTGGTGGAAGCAATTGCCTTTTTTCTTTTGGACCAAAAAACAAAAGTGATTACGAAACAAGAAGCCCTACTAGCTTGATTTGCATCCCTTATAATAAATATGATGACACGCTATATATCAATGCTGAAGAATTAACAACACACTTAAGAAAAATAATAGTTTACAAAATAAAAAGATGATTGATAATAGTTAACTAAAAGTTGAGACAGATTGACTTACAAAATTCTTAGTATGGACAGCTCTTGTATTCTTCTGTAAAGCAGATTACATTTTTATTAAATTACAACAATACATTGATTCATACATTAGGAACTGCTAAACACACCTTTAAAGAAACATTTACTTTGCCCATCTGGTCTTGCAACATGCTTCTCACTACTGCAAAGTTTAGGTCTACATGATTAACACTTCTTTGTTATGGGTATATATATATATATATCGTAGGTAATACACTTCTTTCCTATTTTCAAGCATATTGTAAGACATGACGTGAAATTTAGGGAAATTATTATAGAATAGCCTCCATGTTGGATCGATCTAACAGTTTAAATCTGATTACGGTGGACTGTTCAGAACCTACTTGATCTTTAAGAAACCTCCAATTCTGTTTCGAACTTTACTGAGATTCAGTCCATAAATGAGAGGATTGAGAATAGGAGGAAAGGCAAGAAACTGTACAGCCATGAAGTTCCTGAGATTCTGTGGTACAGATTGTGTTCCATATCGACTGTAGAAAAGATCGAATAGTAAGGCAATTGAGACATTTTGTAGACAGAGAACATGTGGGAGACATGTCTGCATGAACTTTTTCTTCCCTTCTGTGGATCTTAAACATGTTTTGACAAGGGTCACGTATGTACAAATAATATACACATAATGGCTAAAGTAGAAAAGGATTGTTATAAAACCAACAATATTGTTGGTGATTGTTGAGGAGCAAGAAAGTTGAACAATGGACCAGTTGGCACAATAGGGTTTATCTATGTGAGACCCACATAATTCTAGCATTGATGTCATCAATATTACAACAACCTCAAGACACAAGGGTAAAAACCAGGACATGCAGACTAGAAAGGCAACTCTCTCTTTAGTCATGATTGATAGGTATTCTAGAGGGCGACATATAGCCACATGTCTGTCATAAGCCATCAGAGCCAGAATAGAGAAGTCAACTGCAGCATAGGAGTATATGACAAACACCTGTACAAGACATTCAGAATAGGATATGAGATGAGTAGAGGACAGCAAATCAAAGAAGAATTTGGGGTAAAATCCGGCCGTCCCATAAAGTCCATTGATGCAGAGATTACACAGGTAGATGTACATAGGTTCATGAAGTTGTCTGTCTACTATTATGGTAATAATTAGAGCAATATTGACCAGCAGAATGACAAAATAGCAAAGCAAAGAAAGAAAGAAAAGTGGGAGTCTCTGGTTCATTGTCTCTTCTAATCCAGACAGAGAAAATATAAAAGATGTATTAAGCATTGCACACATCATTACATTGCATAAATTATGTATTGACCATTACACATATCGATACAGATAGTAAATGATGTATTCATCTTTAAACATATCAACTTGAGAAAGAATAAAACTGTTCATACTCAACAAATCCAAGTCTTGTAACTCAGATCATACTCCTTTGAAATGCATCATGCTAACAAGCTAATATATGGTTTGATGCCATCCATCACCGCATCCAACCCCTTTTATTCATTTCTTGAAACACATCCAGTCAGTTATTACTGCCTGGTCTAAAACAAAAGGGGCAGGATCAAGACTTCCCATTGGCTACATATTATTCTCTTTATTCAAATTGTCATTACATCGTTTTCAGAACCTAGTTATGCAACAATCTTATATTGTATGAATGTATATAATGTATTAACACAATAATACATCATCTCATCATCTTGAAACCACGTGAAAGATTAATATTCTTCATGTCAATTCTTACAGTCGGCTAAAAACCCAACAAGAAGGCTCAAATGTTTATTAATATATAATCAAATTAGCCATGTACCAGATCTACTTTTTCGTCCTGAAGGAAAATCATTCCTCTCCCCAGTATTTCCGCTAGTCCCACTAAACGTAAAAAAGCCTCCTGACTTTACCAGGTTAGCCAAAACTGCTTTCAATAAGAAGTGTTCAACCCTTAGAGGGCAATTTGAGTCCATATCTAGGTAATATACATTTACCGTTCACTATGTAACCGATAGTGTGCGAGTTCAGCATCTTGGACCGTTTCAGGCACTTATTGAGGGGACAAGTGAAGTGTGGTGGGGTATGGAATCTCATGGTCCTGCATTGAAAGGCTTAGGAGTCCCATCTGAATGGTTTCTGACGTTATTTTTACATTTGGTATGTCTAATATCCTTCTTTAGGCCTATATTTGTAAACTAGACTATACTTAACATGATTTACTGATGGCTTTTATTATAAAGAAACTACCTACTTGAATGTCTGGCAACGTGCTTGTATTGAGTTGATGATATAACAATACACACTTTCTACATCGTTGCCTATAATTTTATATTAGAGCCTACCATAAAACTTGATTGATTTGTTTAGGAGACTTAAAAAGAGAGCTTAAAAAGATAGGATATCCATAATGATTAATTCAGTTTGACGTTCAATCTTTCCCCTTTTTTATTCCTAATCTGAATATATTGAGATTATTTTAGATTCGTTTTTATACACATTGACAATGTTTCACAACTATTTCAGAGTGCCACACAATGTCTTTAATAAAAGGAAATCAGAATCTGAAAAATCAGTCCAATTATAATGAGTTATTTTGTTTTGCATTTTTTTATAAGGCCTATATACCTAGGAATGAGAAAATAATAACATATGAAGCTGTTGAGAACTCTATGCATGTATACGTCAAGAACACACACATTTTTATTGTTTTTTATAGAGACGGATGAGGATGAGGATTTTCTTAATTTATTCTTTGGATTTTTCAGTTCGCCATTCCATTCCATTAACAATTTAGTCTTCCTTTTCCATTTTCTCATCACTTCACACATATGAAGATTGTATAAAAATGTTCCTCACAAAGCATGAGGCGTATGTATGTCCTTAACACATTCTCATTATCACTAAATGTCCTGGTATTATTTCAGTGATTCTAGGATAATTTGTGTTTTGTCCAGGCTTATCCTCCAGGGAGGACTAGGGGTTGTAATAGCTCCACAGTGGTATAGGAGATAATAACCTGTATTCTATACACTAAGGACCTCTAGAATATAAACACAGTTGTTTGTTTGGTGAAGGCTCTCGTGAGGCCGTCATAGAGTGACCACTGGGTCATAATTAGCTGTTAGCCTAGCTGTAGCCAGCCTGTTCCCTAAGGCTAGGGATGAGCTACAATAGAGGCAGTGTTAAGACATACAAGTGACATAACATGACATCACTTAGGGGACACACACAGGTTGCTTGGTCTCAGAACGCCTGAATGAGTGTGAAACTCAAATAATAGTACTGCAGGTTTGAACTACACAGTCAGCATTTAAGGGAATGAAAAGCGAAGCGCAATGGAGTGTGTTGTGATTGTTAAAAAATATATTTAAGGACAGATCTATAAATAGTCAACCATCAACAAAATGATGCTTTTTCAAAAAAACTGAAACATATTACCTATTGGCACCAGACACCTTACAGGCCACAGGAATCTGCAACCTGCAACCTCACCACTATTTGCTAAAGTCTACACACTGGACCTTATCCATTAGTGCTGTCAAATGATTGAAATATTTAATTGCGATTAATCGCATTAATGTCATAGTTAACTCGCAGTTGTCTCTATGAATCGTGTCCCAGAGCACGATTTACGCCAACTTTTTTCGTGATACACACAACGAAATGTAAACCAATGCATTTTGAATAGGGTTACGGTTAGGGTTAGGGTTAGGGTTTAGGGTTACAGTTACGGTTACGGTTAGGGTTAGGGTTTAGGGTTACGGTTACGGTTAGGGTTGGGTTATAACCTTAACCCTAACCGTAAGCCTAACCCTAACCCTAACCGTTTACGGCCCTTAGTGTATAGAATACAGGTGCAATCCCTAACCGTATATGGTTAGGGTTAGGGTTAGGGTTCAACCACTGATTGCACAGCTGCGTCAGCGCGCAAACAACAGTTAAACACGGCAGAATAAATTATAACGAAAAATGATAACGATAATGAAAACTCATTCTTTACTTGGTTTATTTGTCATATAATAAATCATTTATCACACAGATAGTCGTTTAGTACTGCTGGACTCGACAAAAAAAGACTGTCCTACGACAGTACAACCATCAACTAGTCAACTAACCATCAACTAACTCAAGGAAAGAATGAGTTTTCCACAATTCATTCTGCTGTGTTTAACTGCTGTCGTTTCACCGTGCGCTGACTACAGCGGTGCAATCAGTTGTTGAACCCTGTAATAATCGCTGCTTATTGCACAGCTCTTCTATTACACGGCGCTCATGCAAGCGCTCCGTCCGCTTGCATGGGCCTTCCCGACTTCCGGTGGTGAATTATTTTTCGATAATGACCGTTGCTATGCATATAATGACCGCTGTCAAGCAAAGTCATGTGTTTCGTATCAACCCCTGTGTAACTTATCAACCCCAGCGTATATAAGCGACGTCAACGTCTGTGGCAGACTATTTCTCTGCTGATCAACACTACGAATGCTGTTAACAAATAAATTGTAAGAAGACACACTGTGTGGTTATTTTTTTGTTTTGACAAGTCATTATATACCGGCGACATTCTATACATTATGCCGCTGACAAGTCAGCTGGATAATGTATAGAACGTCGCTGGTCATTATCGGGAACTAATCCCCTTCAAGGCGAAGCAAGACACCTGGCTTTCTATACATTATCCCTTACATTATCCCTTATTTGCACTCCAAAAACCCATATTTGCACTTGATATCTTGCGCATGCGCCAATTTGGTGCATGTGCATGAGAGCTAGCTTATGAGAGCTTCCTGTTCAATAGTCATGTCAGCAGTGTGGCAGTATTTCAACCTTAAAGAAGAAAAAGTGCCTTGCTGTTGCACGGCTCTCCTCGATCCGCAACCCTGATTACGCGGTCACGTCACATGCTCCAGCTTGGGCTAGAGTGGATCACAAAAGCTAACCATTTCGGACGTCGCGGACGTTCAGTCGATTAAAATGATGAATCAATTGGAAATATGATTGTGTGTGGGGACCCCCCACACACAGATGGCTAGATGCTAGCTAGTGTGATGTGCCCAACGAAATAGACTCCAAGGAGTCCAACCGTACAAGTCTCATCATTTTGTGAGCGTAATAATAATAATGTCAATAAAACTTTTCCTGGTTACTACAAGTAACGCTACAAGTACGCATACACTTGATTCAACCATTTCAGCTGTAACAGCTCAGCTATTCTATATATGATCTCAAATGTATTCAATGAGTTTCATGAGAATGAATTGTGAGAAAAGTGCTTCCATATATGTTAATATTATTATTATTTGTTCAAGAGTAAAACAAAGTATCGGACTGATATCGTTATCAGCAGATAGCCAAAGCTGCGGTAATGGTATCGGAAGTGAAAAAGTGGCATCCCTAAAAGAAACCCAAAACATATATAACAGAACCAAAAGGAGTTTATTAATTTCATAATATATTTTCGTAATTTATTAGCACTAACATAATCCCTTGTATCCAGTCAGAGAACATATATTTTCTTCTTCGTACCATAAACATCATAAAACATCTTAAGACAAGTTGAAAACGCGGGGTTGCAAAGAATATTACGATTTAACAATTGATCACACAGTTTCATTGCTCATCAAACAAGTATCTTCATGCAAAAGAGACTTCATGAACCCATGATCCCTGGATAGAATCCAATATGCTACTTCCACTCCCACCCCTATCCAGTATTCTTTTCGTTGTGCCTTTAAGTGTCCATGTACACGTTCACACAATAAGAAACATAATACTACTGATGTTAACCCCAAAGCACTTGGGGATTTGTGTAAAACCCTAGAGTGTGCTGACGCTTTTATAGTCCATTGGACTCCTAGTCCACCAAGCATCTTCTTCTAGTGGTTTGTCTGGCTATGAACAACTGTGAGACAACATATATGGATCTGGGGAGATTGACTACCAGGTTAGTAATTGCAAAGGACCAAAGCACATCTAAATTGTAATTACATGTTTTTATTTTAACCAGTTATCTCATCCATCTCACTCAAAAATATATGTTCTGCTTAATTCCCTCTCCATACAGGTGACAACAGCCAATAGGTTGTTGAAGTTAAATAGCTGCCAAATATCCTTAAGGATTGTGGTACAGTGGATGAAATGGAAAATGGTACTTTTGAGGTCTACTTTAAACTCACAATGTTTATGAACATAGGACACTACCGCTACCTAGCCTTTGTCTTCTGTTTCCTACTGTATGCCTTTATTGTTTCTGCTAACCTGGTGATAATATTAACTATATCACGAGAAAGATCATTACATGAACCCATGTATATTTTCGTGTCATATCTTTCTATAAATTCCCTGTATGGGTCATCTGGACTCTTCCCAAGACTTCTACAAGACCTTTTATCAGACACCCATTTGATTTCACGTCCGGCTTGTTTCACTCAGATCTACATCATATACTCCTATGCATCCTATGAGGTTACTATTCTGAGCATTATGGCATATGATAGGTATATTGCTGTATGTCATCCTTTACATTACAACAGTAAAATGACTTGTAAAACAGTTTTCAAGTTAGCATTATTGGCATGGATATGTCCTGCCTTTTCTTTAGCCACAATCGTTTTATTGTCTGTTCAGCTTCCATTATGTGGTAATGAGATAAAGAAAGTGTTCTGTGCACCGTGGTTTGTTGTCAGATTGTCATGTATTGACACTACACTCAATAACGTTGTTGGTATGCTAGTGACTATATTCACAGCTTTTCTCCCACTTTTGTATGTGTTGTACACCTATTTACACATTTATCTTGTATGTAGAAAAAGCTCAGTTGAGTTCAAAGGAAAGGTTTTGCAAAAATGTGCGCCCCACATTGTTACATTTGTGATTTATATAATTACAGCATTTTGCGATGTCGCCCTTAGCCGTTTTAACCCTGATGAACTCAATCCAATCATAGCTACAATTTTATCACTGGAGTTTATAGTGATTCCTCCAATAATTAACCCTCTGGTGTATGGCCTGAAGTTACCAGAAATAAGAAAACATATTTTCAGAAGTTTGTCATCGTCAAAAACAACCATTTAGAAAATAAAGTAGATGGCACCAAAATATCCTTTACTTCTTTACTCTCTATAGAACCAGAGACTTGATGAGCAATGGCTAGTTTTTGCGAGATTGAACATTTAAATTATACAAAGAATTATTTGATTTAAGTTAAATATTTGAGTGATGATTTGAATATTTGAGCATATTTTATATTCTGTCTGCATTTAAGCTATAAAGACAAATGATGGATATCCAATTAACTTTCATTTTTAAATATTGAATCTCTTCTTTGTTATACATCACCTATTGCATTGCATACTTGGCAGTTTCCTTTGCTTGAAAACATCCATTAAAGGGAAATTAAATTACATTTTTTAAATAATTGATTTTGCACATTATCATTACATTAACAAATGTATAATCGTTCATTAAAATACCATTATGTAGCTGATTATTTTCTTGACTCTGGGTTTGTAAACAGTTTGCACATTATATCTAAATATCTACTTTTAACCTCTCTATCACCCCACTTTCAGTGTGGATAGTACAAGGGAATCTGGAAAAAAATTATGAGAACAGGGGTGCAAAGTGTATTTCTTTCTTTCTTCAATTGTAACCTCAATGCATGAAATTAGGAAGGGCGCCAGGCGCCTGGGTATCCACAGTTTAAATGTAGATTCCTGTTATTGTGAGGTTTGGGTATTATTTTGTAAAAGTTGTATAATTTGTAGATGACATGTGTGTCCCCGGTAAGTGTAGTGGATAAAACCAAACACTTTAAAAAACAAGAGACATTGAGAAAGCTGAAGTCTGAAAGATACAGACTTTATTATTACTTGCACAGAAGTAATAACAAAACCTGAGTTGGTTTGACAAATAACTCCTGTTCTGGAATCAGGCTTCAGGTTATCTTATATATTGAAGAGGTTCATTCGGCCTACTAAAATATATATATATAGTAAAACAGTTTATATATAAAGGCCAGTAAGGTAAAAAGCTTCAGGTTATCTTCCCACACCATGTGGAATCCCGCTACATGCATTGACCAATCACAGCACTCCGGATTCTCAGTAGATTACACATAAAGAATTTACATCTTAAAAATGACAGTTATATCATATGTAGAGCAGTGAGGTACTCCACTCGTGATTGAAATCCACTCGTCACCTCAGCTCGCTCCCCTTGCTTGACCGCGACCTAGCATCTATAGCATAATTCAGTGCTTCAAATTCAATGGCTAATTCAGTGGCAAAAAATCCAGATGTTATTTCAATGCAAAATATTCAGTGCTTAAAAAATTGCTTTTTTATTTTCAAAATCCGATGACACAGATTTACTTCCATAGATTTCAACAATATCTGTTTTTCCTCATTCAGACTATTACTATGTCATTACATGTACATTACAATGTACGGATCACACTTGATCTACAAAGGCAAAAAACTTAAGTAACATTTATTTTTGAACTTAACAACAATATAGCATTTTACTTCTTTATAAATATAATTGAACTAGTGATGTTTAAATATAGATCACAGAAATTTAAGAAAACATTCTTTATGAACAACTTACAGATATTATTTTCCATACATTTTCAAGCTCCTAAAACCTGGCACCTCTTAGCCTTCACAAGTGCATCAATATTAGGTGTTAAATCCTGAGCAGTTGCCAATTTCAGAATGTCATTGAAGTGCTTGTGTGTGAGCCCTGGAAAGCAGCTTTGTTTGATTGATGCTCATTAAAGGTCCCATGGCATGAAAATGTCACTATATAAACATATCACTATAACTCATTAATATGAGTTCCCCTAGCCTGCCTATGGTCCCTGCCTTCAATCCTCTGTCTGTGCTCTGCAGCACTGTATAGTTCTCTGTTTCCAGACCTGAAAGCGGTCTTTGAGGAGTGTCCTGACCAGGCCATTCATCCAGGGCTTCTGATTGGTGAACACTCAGATGCGTTTATCCACATTACACGTTACATTCCCCATACAGAATTTGATAGAAAGGATAGAAAACACTCCATTCAGTGACACTCCATTCCAAAGACACTCCATTCAGTGTGCTGGAAACAGTGCTGTAGTTGAGGAAGCACGTCTTCAGGCCAGGTAGGTCTTGATGCCTAAAGTTGACCCCATCTATTTAAACACATGGGGCAACATCAAGTTGTAAAAGCAAAAAAAACAACAGAATCTGCACTATAACATGTT